>NQFO01002812.1:0-11356 GCA_003991265.1 Pseudoperonospora humuli | reverse complement strand
TACCAGATGGTTAGCTTGTTCAACCAAGTCAACCAGCTGCAGCCCATCTGCAAGATGAACGACAGCTCTTTTCCGTGTCGAGCAACAGTTCCATGTGATGGTATTATCCTATCAGCAGATTTGATGTCGTGCGTACATGTAAAAGCTGTTACTTCAATGTCTTTATGTCAAGAGTATGAAAAATCAAGTTACAACGCACCACGGCAGTCAATTCAAGCTGAAGGCAGACTAGACGTTTACACATTTAAGTTCATGGCCGCGTAATGCGTACCTAATCACGATTCATTTGCATTCAGACACACAGCGCTATGCTACAAGCGAAATATTGGCTAGTGGTCGGCAGGAATGGCTGAAGTTAGTGATGTCATGTCCTCTACTGCTGTGAGTCCTCTACTGTTGTAAAATTTGCACATTTCAATCGTCAAATCAGTCAAAAGTGACAACTTCAATGCGAAATTTGCCCGATTTTCATGTGTAGCACCGCGTGTCGAGTTGATTGACGGATGGACTGACCGCAATCATTCGGCTCATGCACATGGCGAAACCAGCGTCCGTTGGCTCTCTACAAAGCATCTGTGCAGTCTTAATGAGGCCAGAATACGCCATCACTGAGTATACGTCATTTGGCTAGATGAGGGCAAAAAGCAGACAATGATGTGTCCATCCCGCAAATTTGTTTATACCAGCCGTGTCATATGCATTTAACGCCAGAGAAGGCTAGTCATTTGTATACAAAAGGCAGTAATGTGGATAATATTACGGTTCTATGGCTTCTTCCCACAGATGGATGGGGCTCATACCTCATGCTTCTTCTTCTTCGTACAGCATCGTGTTGTGTTGAAGGTCTCACACAATTCGAACAATCGAAAGCGTGTCTAAGAACGTTAACGACGTCGCATTTGTGGTGGTCAGGATGATGGCATGGGTGGCACTTATGATAACACGTGGTGAAGGTGTCGGTGTTAGACCTGCCACGTGGATGGACCCAAGGAGAGTTATAGCGGTACATTTGTGCTTCCACTCGTTCATTTGCGCTCTAAGCACAACATGAAGCTTGAGCTTGTCCACGACCAGTCCGAGGTCTTCAAAGACATCGTCAACGAGATCCCTTTACGGCTCAAAAGCATAGCGACTCAATTGTTGAAGAATCCAACCAAAATTTGCTTGAGGTGACGAGTATCAAACTTCTAACACCCTCGCGAGCTTCCAACGGTGACGTGATAATGTGCAAGGACCTCTGTCGAACGCCTTCAAGCCTACTACCGATCATACTCAAAGGGCAAGTTGTAGCGAGGAGAGAAGCCTCGCTTGAACTTCAAAGGCAAGCAATGATGAGACGAACATGACGGAAGCGCGATGGATGCGAAACGTGCTCCCGCCAGATGACACTATGCGGCTCAACGATTTGGTCTGGCGCTCAACGTTCGTGTGCTGTGGAGTGTCAGAGCGCAAGATGGAAGAGGCACAAACGTCTGGGCGTCTTTGCTGTTTCAAGTGCAGCAAGGTCAACGAATCGACGCTGTGAGGCTTTTACGTGTGCATCAAGTACCGAGCAGCTAGAATCTCTATGGCGTATTACTACCAGCAAAGTCATTCCGGGAAATTCGATAGAAGCTAGTGCGTCACGTCTTCGATCTTGTTCAACGCGTCCACAGTATGGTGGTTCCAAGAACGAGTTCCGGTGGAGAAAATGACACAAGTGCACGCTAATGATCGCTTTGCTATCCAAGGCAACGAACGGTGCGACCATATGCAGTCGTGCGGCTTACGGTCTCATACGACAGCATGGCAGCAATCATTTTAGGTGCCAGTTCTCCTGAGCGCATGACATGCCTATGGATTGGCTTTCACCCATCCCAACTCATAGAGTGCCAGTCGATAAGTCCGTCGTTTATAGCCACGCGTTCGACCGATTCTGGAGCCAGGCGGGGCTCCTGCCGCAGTTCTACGCCGCCGGAGCAAAGACGTCAAGGAAGATGCTCACAGGCAGGCGTCAGGTCCGGTCAAGGGGTTCAAGGAGGCCTTACACAAGCGCGCGATAATGGTCTCCATAGCTCTGATCGCAAGACTTTGTTTCGTCAGTTCGACATGTGGATTCTAAGCATGACACGGAGCATTTAAAGAAAAAGTGCACAAGTGTAAAGCGAGTCCGTAGTCGGGCCTCAGTTCTGTCGTGCTACATGCACGTGGACTGCCTTGCCAAGTACTAAAGACGTACTCAGGCTATCAAAAGAACGTCCTATCGTCCAAAGTACAATCGTTAGGACGTAAAAGTATTCACGTAGTCTCGCTCTGGATACTCGAGCAGCGCAAAGGGCGAGTTCATCGTTTCCCGATATCGGGAACGACTCTCTGCGAAAACTTGGCACTGGATCATCGAGTCCAAACAGTGTACTGAATACTGATAGCAAGTGGCGGATGATGGACGTGAACAAAGCCAAAGATTGTGCTCAGAGCCTTGCCGAACACTTAATGTGAGGCTGTCGAACACTAGGGAATCGACCTGAACTTTATCATGTGGAAACGATGTGTGCACCGTAAAGAGGCCCTACGACGCCATCGAGAGCACTCATGTCGTCATGACAAACGCTGTATCGTCTTCAAGTGCTCGACGATGTTCGTACTTGATCAAGACGGAAGCTTTAGGTTTTTAGGATGGGGAAATGTTCAACGGAAGTTGGCACGAGATGAAGAAGGACGGGGCAATTGGGCCATAAACACAGTGCCATCCATTCACACAGTGCAGACTTGACGGTATTTGCTTAACAGATCACCATCTGGCATCCGACAAGTGATGCGCACCATTTGCCCTTCTGCTCGCTCTGCGTCAAATTAATGGAGACTTTGCTCACGGTCTCACTTACATCGTCGTGAACGCAAGCGGAACATTGTTCATTTTAAGACAGACAATCACCATCTCATGCGGCTCCCGTTACCTGCCGACACGTTCCCCCCTCTGTCGTTGCCTCAAGATGACCAGGACGCACTGAAAACCCTCGCCCGAGCATTTGTCGACGATGCAATGGTCGAGTATCGCGCATTCCGACTTTTGCCGCCCGACAAGCAGATTGATGAAAAACGGTGGAAATTCATCAAGAAGCGAGATGGGCTCGTGTCGTACTTGGATTGCGATCTGGTCGACTTTGCAGCCGCGAGGGATTCCGAGTGTGGAAACGTCGGGTCCATGAAGTTTTCACGGAAACTCCACGGGATGCTGACAGTCGGGACAATCAATGGGTCGCTCCATGACCAAATGTATGGCATCCATCACTGCAGTATGGAGCTCATGCGGATCAAGTCTGCGTATATGGGCGACAAGATTGGGGATGGGAAATTACTGAGTGAAATTGTGGTTGCTACACCCGATCAGCCCGTGGACGGTCTGTACATCAAATGGAGCGTTGCGCACACTGTGCCAATATTGCTACGGAAATTTATTCGACCACGCGACTTTGTCTTTATGGACGGCACTGGAGTCATCATGGATGACGTCACAAACGAGAAAATTGGCTACAGCGTGATGCATTCGCTTGAAATCCCGGGGATTCGAGAGCTTACCGAGTACCAAATCGTTCGTGCCACTTTATCCATCTGTGCTTTATTCCGACAGGTAGCACCTGGGGTCGTTGAGGTCTACATGAAAGGTTTTGTTGATCCAATGGGTGATATTCACACGAGTGTGGCCATTCCAGCTACTGCCGAAGCTTTGATGTCGTACCGCAAAGGTGCCTACTGTGGGCAAATGAAAAAGCTCAATTGGCTGCTTAAGACCAAGAAGACGGTCCTACTCGATCGACCGAATGGCATTTGCTCCGTCTGTCAAGCCAGAGTGAAGAAGGTCTTGTCTCTTGATCACATGTGTCAAGTGTGCATGAATCAGGTTTGTTCTTCGTGCAGTGCCACCCGAAAGTTGGCCTTCTTGCATTCGACAACTCGTCGAACCATACGCCGCAGTTTGGTCTTTTGTGCGTGTTGCATTCGTGTTGCTGCACTTGCTGACGGCTTTGAGGTCGCATCGGAGGAGCTACGACGCAAGAATCCACTCGAATACTTTGAGATCGCATTGAGTGATAGTGGAACCCCGGCGTCACCGTCCACTTCGACCTTGCCGGACATTCAAGAGTTTTTCGGCTAGACCGCCATGATCATTACCACCACATGGCAACAGAGACTCGAGAGCCACATATCGTAAGAAAAACTAAGTAAAAGTCACCACCTTGGAGTGCGTTCGATACATGTGTCTCTATGTGTATGAGTGTATGTGTGTGTGGAAGAGCTCCTGCGGTGAGGCTTTCCTCATGAAGTCGGCGTGGGTAATTATCGACAGTTTGTCGCAATCACGAAGATGTCGTAAGAGGATTTGGGCAGCTGCCCACTGGCTTCGTCCAGTGACGATAGCACAACCCATCGAAGTCGCCGTTGTTTGCCATATGCCCAACTGCTACCACCTGTTGTCTTCATGTGTCTTGTAAGCCTCATGCATCGCTCACATCAACGTATTCATAATCATTTTGCTTGGTCTACTCCAAGAACGTCAAAGCAATTTAACTCAATGATCAATTGTTTCCATAAATTAGTTAAGCGCGTTGCTTGTTCCTTCCTTGTCTTTCAAGATTATTGCTCTTACACTCGCTGGCTTTGTGCGTCTGCCTTTAAAACTACACGCAACCTTTAAGCATTGGACCAATATCTTTCTCATAAACACGTCGTCCATCCTAGCCACTCATTCGGTTCGAAAGAAGGTCATGACATATCCACAGTCGTCATGCTTGTCGTTAGAAAGGACGCGTGGCACGACATTTACTAGAGTCGATAAGAGGAATTCCAAGAGCATTTTTCAAAACTGAGACCATCCACGACCCTGAGCCTCTTGCGAAAGAGCAAGAAAGTCTCTGGATCCTTGTTCGGATCCAGTTTTTAACCAAATTCATCCAGTGGAAAGTCACGCTTGATGGGCCAGTTTTTGGATGGGCCATAGCATGAAAGTCATTTGTCGTTTTCAGGAAGCAAGTTCAGATCAAGTAGACGGTCAAATGCGCTTTCCATTGCCCGTGGACACATTCCCAACGCTTATCGTGTCGGGCGATGAGCGGAGCGAACTGCAGAAACTGTCAAAAGGCTTGATCCAGGAAGGGTTCAAGGAATACATGCACTTTCGCACTGGGAATGGGAATGGGGGAGTCTTGAACAAGGAGCGCTGGAAGGTAGTGAGGACTCATGAAGGCATGACGTCGTACCAGGATTTGCATCTAATTGACCCGAGAGGACCTCGTTCGACTACGAAAGAACAAGCCAGCTCCAGTGCTACGACGGCTTCGACAAAACTTCATTCTGTCCTTACCATTGGCACGATAGAAGGCGAATTTAACGACATGGCGTTTGGCATGATGAACACAAGTACGGAAATGATGAAGATCAATGCGTCCTACCTTCGTCACAGGGTGGTGGATGCCAAAGTGCTTGCAACAATTGATGAGCCAACGCCAGCAAAACCATTCCAAGGCGTCTACCTCAAGTGGACGGTATCGACAAGGGTTCCGTGCTTGCTCAAGAAGTTCATTCGACCACGCGATCTTGTCTTCATTGAGTCCACTGGCGTCCTCGAGACTGCGTCAGGAGAGCGCATTGGCTACAGTTTGGTGCATTCCATTCGCATTCCAGCGATCCGTGAGCTCATTGAGTACCAAATAGTGCGAGCGAATGCCTCCATCTGCGTCTTCTTTCGACAATCGTCCCCAGGAAAGATTGAGCTCTATGCCAAAGGCTTTGTGGATGCAATGGGCGATATCCACCAATGCATCGCTGTCTCAGCCACGTCCGAGGCACTCACGTCGTACAGCAAGATTGTACATTGTGGACGGATGAAGAAGCTCAATTGGTTCCTCAAGACCAAGAGGACCGTCCTTTTGGATCGTGGAAAGGACTGCGTCGTTTGCAACACTACAGCCCATCGAGCGAAATGCTGTCAAGTTTGCTCCCACCTTATGTGCTCTCGTTGTAGTGTCACTAAGAAGCTGAGCTTCATTTTCCCCACAAATCCACAAGTTGCGCAGCGCAATTTGGAATTCTGTGTACGCTGTTTGCTCGCAGCTTTCAAGACGAATGCAATGGAAATTGCCGAGGAAGAAGCGGTACGTCGGAATACCTGTGAAGTCTACGAGGCGTTTACCAACTCGACGTCAATGGTCTCACTTTCAAATACAAATGTTGACGCGACGTCGGAGTTTTTTGGCTAGCGTAGCAACCGCAGTCCATGGAAAAGTTGGTGGGCTTAACTCGTTTGGCTAGTAGCTACGATAATCTCACACGATATTTACGATCTCTTGACGCTACACACACGTATGACATCATTGTCGGAGAGCTGATGAAATGCTTGGACTTACGATGGAAGGAATAGCTAGTCGTGTATATGAATGATCTTGAGGAAGACTTGGAGAAGGACGAGGAATGTATGAAGGTATAATGCGCCGACATGAAGACCGAATGGAAGCTTGAGGACGTCCCGCGATTCTTCATCTTCTCGTCGTGTATAATTGAACTGCAACTGCTAGAGCTCGGTGATGCCTCGAAGTCCCTCTATACATTTGCGGCTGCTGGGAAAAGTATCATCAGTGACTCGTCTTCAACGTGTTTCTCGACAGCCTTGATCGATGTCCATCAGCGTCACTCCTCACACATTGCTAGCAAATGCAAGACAAATGGATCCATGAGCTACTGTTGATGCCATTGAAGGTGTAGAATATCGTGCACTCATTTAAGTTTAATCTCGAAAAGTCTCGAGTTGCCTTCATGTAGGAAGATCTACTGCTATCACATGACTACGTCCCATTATCTCCTGGTCATTATCATCAGCTGCTAAATGATTGTCATATGGTGGCATTGTTATCTGCCAAAACATCGTCAAGATGACAAGAGGGACGACCTCGTCAGCCATGCAGCTGCTTTGCAGTACAAAGTCGTTGATAAACCCCCTCTCGAGCTCATTCTCGTCTTTCCTGCCAACGACTCAAGTCCTCCTTCGACATCAACTTGACCTCAAGCTTTGGATTAGTCCCAGCCATGGCCGTCATTGTCCCCATTTCTTGCAACCAGCCATGGCGTCGCAGCTCTCGCAACGCGACTCAGGACTCGGATTTCTTGGGCTTGATGCCAATGTCCGTCATCGCTATCAAAACGCTCCACGAAATCGTGTACGAAGCTGATGACGCAGACAAGGGCATCGAATGGGTCGAGTTCCCACACAACGTCATTGTGCCGCGAGGATACGTCGCTCAAGACTCAACATGGCCAATTCAACGTTCAAACAGTGCCAAGTCGGTAGAGAGACGACGCGCCAGTGACTCATGAAGTTCATGGACGATGGACGTCCATCTCTGTGTCAATGTCGAAAAAGTCTTGACCCATTAACTCCAATGTTTATTTTGCCTTTCAATGCCCATTTTGCCCCTTTTCCTTGATATTCACACGAAAAATGGGAAAGCTGCTTTCACAGCTTTTGAGGTCAAGAATTCAAGTGCGCGGTCGATGGCCTGCTTACAACTCTTTGGCGCTGCGTTAGTGGGACCAGTGCAGCCCTCGAATGACGTGATACACTGCAAAAGTTTGCGCTGAAGTTGCTCCACGTGCGTGGCTTGAGGGCAAAGAGAGACGCGCTTTGACGTCTTGATACCATGAGACTGGACTGCAACGTCATGCAAGTGGACAAGATGATGCTCGACGATCGATAAACTCACGAGTTGCATGCGCTCGAACACGGGAAGAAAGAAAACCTTCGTCAGCAACGAGCGTCGGTGGTTTGTTCGTGCTTTTCCTGCCGCCACGCGCTGCTGTAGCTCCTCGATCCGAGCTCGAAACGTCTCAAGTGAGCGTTGGCAGCACGTCATGATGTCCATCATACACGAAGCCACACTGAGTCCATCGTGGTCATTCAATGCCAGCAACTTCCTTCTCAGTGGCCCTTCCAGAATGTCCTCATTGCTCTTCGCTTGACGTGTGTCCTTCGCTTCAATGAGCGCGAGGAAAATGCTGTCGCGAGCCTTTACCGAATCTGCACGATGGTTCGTCTTGAAGTCGTCAAGGATTCGAGCGGAAATTGCGTCGAGTTGATCGCTGAGCTGACCGATCAAATGTGCGAGACTTTTCTTCGTCTTGTTGTCGGCCTCAACCTCTTGAGCTATAGAGCTGCTTTGTCTGCTTAAAACTGCTTGAAACTCTGCCACTCGATCGGAGGTTTCCACTAGAGCAAAAGTGGCGCCGTCACGAGCTCTGAAAGCGTCGAATTTCACTCGAGTAAGACTCGAGGTCTTGTGACCGTCGATATGGACCTTTTCAAGCTCAAAAGCTGTCCAAGGTGCACGAAAAGCAGCAAATTCTACTGCCACACAGTGGACGCGATTCAATCTTCGATACAAACGATAAAAGGGATGAAAGGAACTGGTCGTGGCACTAAAGGACTGTAAACAGTGACAGACGTCGAGAGGAAGCGAAAACTTGGCGGGAGTTGCCTCGGTAGATTGCTTTCTGCTGTTTTCACAGAGAAGTACAATCGCTTGAAACAGGAGCTGAGTAGCGAAGGAGGTCTTCATGGCACGTGGATGCTCACAGCGATCGTTGGGGTTGAAACTTGACAAATTTGCTTCGCCATGGCACAACTTTGCGCGAAGATTGGGTCCATCTGACATCATAAAGAGATCTAATAGAACCGCTAGTGACGCAAAGGGAAGCTGCTCATAGAGCGCATTGGCAATCGACTCGCGAGAACTGCCGCTCGATTCTTTGCTAGAGGTATTACACGTCTCTGTATCCAGTAGAACAGTAGCACTTGGTGCTTGTGCTTCTGTCCAAAGCCATCTAACGTTGAATAATACGAATCAACCTGAGCCAAGCCGTATGCACTCGATAATGCCGCACGTTTCTCGTTCGCACGAAGAAACTCAAGTCGCAGCGCATGTTCGAGGACAGGAAGAGCCGCAAAAAGAAACCACAAGTCGTCTCCTCGTTCAACTAATGCCTTGATAGCACGTGCAAGGAGATTGGATCTTATAGCAGGAATGAAAGGGGCTCTTGTCCATCGCTTCATGAGTTTTGCTCGAGCTCGCGGGGTCTCGTGTCGAAGTACAGCGACCAGTTCCTCTTGCTCTCGTCCCTCGTCTTCTCCAAGCGCGTGCTTTGACTTAGTGACAAATTTGTCGTCAAAGCTTTGGATCCAAAAGAGTCTTTTCTCGCCATTTTCGTTGCCATCCAAGGACTTCCGTGTACTATCACGAAAGTTGGAGAATATGACGAGAAGGAGCAACGTCAGACACCCAAAGCATTTGGGAAACTCAGCAGGAGCTACAAAGCCATGCCACACCAAGTTGCGCAGATTTAGACCGGAAGGGAGGAACAAAAGCTTGAGCAGATGCAACAAACCCACAGGGAGGGCCTCAATGAGCGTGTGGGAATGCAGCAAGTCTCGAAGAATGACGTTCGTTTTCCGACGTGTGATTGCAGCACTCGCTCTTGATCTTTCGTCGTCTATGTCGTACAATGTTTTCTCTAAAATGGTGACACCAACAATGAAAGCCATCAAGAAATCCCCCGACTTGTCTTCGAGCATCGCCGCCACTTTGGCCACCGTCTTGGCATGTGTCAGTCGTGTGAGCCACATGACATCGTGACTAGAAGCCTCTCTCGGTCGCTTGAATGGCCCATTGGTCACGAAATGTTCCGCTTGCATCGCTAACGCCCACGTCGTGTCCATTGCAGTGATGCCGCTTTCACGAGTTTTGACGTCAACATACTGCAGCCACAAATTCCAGTCTAGAGTGACAATTCCGTGGCTCTCCAAGTGAAACTTTGGCACCGTCGAGTGCAATGAGAAACGTGTGGAAAGTGGCAGTCGCCAAAACGAAAACACGGCGTCGAGCACATGAAAAGACAAGGACGGACGAGGAATGGACGCGAGTGTCGAAGCTCGTGTCATGGTGATCGTGACACGCTACAAAGTATGATATTTCATTATGTCATGTAATATTGCTCAGCTACAATATGAGGAAACACATGACTATCGTATTACATGACTATCATCCATGCATCACTCTCTTTATCGCTATAATATGAAAGCCCATTACTACTCAGGGCTTCGTCTTCGTGCACTTCATCAACGACTTAAGCAGCCTGTCAGACCAACTTTGAGGGGATTCGCGAGACAAAACCAAACATCGGACACTCCGTGAAAACCAGGAGCGAACAAGCAGCACGATCAAAGAAACCGCTGCAGCAAACCCACACGACGACAGCAAACGTCTCCCAACAGACAAGGCCGAACCTTTGTTGCAAGCATCGTGACTGCATCCATCATGCTCTCAAAAAGAGCCCAAACACAGTCGAATGGCAACCCTTTGGAAGAACGTTTGCCGTCATCAAGACGAGCTGCTCACAGCAGATTCTCTGCTCCCTCCAGCAGCACGTTGCACTAAGCTTGTATCAGTCACCTGGTCCTTCCTTTGTGCTCCCCGGTGCTTGAAAAGTGCTTGGCAAGATCTTGGCGCTCAACCGGCCTCAGATAAACGCCATTGCTGCATGTGACGCACCCAAACCACAGCCAGCCAGCTCAAAGCTAAGCAGAGAGCGGGTCCAGGACACAATGCGCCAATAAACTGACACATTCCAAGCAACAAAACGAGGTAACAAGAGGCATTTGGTACAAGTCAACCACAATGTCGACAAAGCACACAATGGAGCGGAGCACGCTATCAACACACCCATCAAGTCCCACATACACCACTGAAACCCCATCATTTCTTCCTCCTTTTTGACTCAAAAGTCGTCGTTGATATCCACGTGTGAGGAGAAGAAAGAGGTCAGCAAACAACATGCAACACACCCGGACGACGTTCCCTCTACGATAAACTCCCTCCTAAAGAAAGATCCTTGAGATAGGATCCTCTTCTCTCTTGTCTAGGGTTACAGGCAGTCCATCAGACAGCCTCTAGTCAGACGCAGCGCATACAAAACTCAAGGTACATGCAAAATGCAACTCCGCTCCATGCAAACCATGTCAACAATATGGAAAACTTTGTCCAAATGCACCTTCACCCATCGCCATATTACACAGAGGTCCCAGTCTTCCTCTCCCTCCAAACCAGCAGACTCAAGGCCTAGATGACACACACACGCCACTATAGCGTCTCTGAAGCCGATTCATTCGTCACAAGGACTTGCACGCACGCTGTCGCTCGCTGTAAAGTTTCCATCATCAGCCACGTAGTATCGTTTTTGAGATCAAATGCCAGCAGTAGAACCTGCCAAATATGTAATATGTAGCCATATTGAAGTGTCAAGTTGAATGCGGCATTTATTCATGACATTTGAA
>NQFO01002811.1:0-18271 GCA_003991265.1 Pseudoperonospora humuli | reverse complement strand
CTGTTGATGCCATTGAAGGTGTAGAATATCGTGCACTCATTTAAGTTTAATCTCGAAAAGTCTCGAGTTGCCTTCATGTAGGAAGATCTACTGCTATCACATGACTACGTCCCATTATCTCCTGGTCATTATCATCAGCTGCTAAATGATTGTCATATGGTGGCATTGTTATCTGCCAAAACATCGTCAAGATGACAAGAGGGACGACCTCGTCAGCCATGCAGCTGCTTTGCAGTACAAAGTCGTTGATAAACCCCCTCTCGAGCTCATTCTCGTCTTTCCTGCCAACGACTCAAGTCCTCCTTCGACATCAACTTGACCTCAAGCTTTGGATTAGTCCCAGCCATGGCCGTCATTGTCCCCATTTCTTGCAACCAGCCATGGCGTCGCAGCTCTCGCAACGCGACTCAGGACTCGGATTTCTTGGGCTTGATGCCAATGTCCGTCATCGCTATCAAAACGCTCCACGAAATCGTGTACGAAGCTGATGACGCAGACAAGGGCATCGAATGGGTCGAGTTCCCACACAACGTCATTGTGCCGCGAGGATACGTCGCTCAAGACTCAACATGGCCAATTCAACGTTCAAACAGTGCCAAGTCGGTAGAGAGACGACGCGCCAGTGACTCATGAAGTTCATGGACGATGGACGTCCATCTCTGTGTCAATGTCGAAAAAGTCTTGACCCATTAACTCCAATGTTTATTTTGCCTTTCAATGCCCATTTTGCCCCTTTTCCTTGATATTCACACGAAAAATGGGAAAGCTGCTTTCACAGCTTTTGAGGTCAAGAATTCAAGTGCGCGGTCGATGGCCTGCTTACAACTCTTTGGCGCTGCGTTAGTGGGACCAGTGCAGCCCTCGAATGACGTGATACACTGCAAAAGTTTGCGCTGAAGTTGCTCCACGTGCGTGGCTTGAGGGCAAAGAGAGACGCGCTTTGACGTCTTGATACCATGAGACTGGACTGCAACGTCATGCAAGTGGACAAGATGATGCTCGACGATCGATAAACTCACGAGTTGCATGCGCTCGAACACGGGAAGAAAGAAAACCTTCGTCAGCAACGAGCGTCGGTGGTTTGTTCGTGCTTTTCCTGCCGCCACGCGCTGCTGTAGCTCCTCGATCCGAGCTCGAAACGTCTCAAGTGAGCGTTGGCAGCACGTCATGATGTCCATCATACACGAAGCCACACTGAGTCCATCGTGGTCATTCAATGCCAGCAACTTCCTTCTCAGTGGCCCTTCCAGAATGTCCTCATTGCTCTTCGCTTGACGTGTGTCCTTCGCTTCAATGAGCGCGAGGAAAATGCTGTCGCGAGCCTTTACCGAATCTGCACGATGGTTCGTCTTGAAGTCGTCAAGGATTCGAGCGGAAATTGCGTCGAGTTGATCGCTGAGCTGACCGATCAAATGTGCGAGACTTTTCTTCGTCTTGTTGTCGGCCTCAACCTCTTGAGCTATAGAGCTGCTTTGTCTGCTTAAAACTGCTTGAAACTCTGCCACTCGATCGGAGGTTTCCACTAGAGCAAAAGTGGCGCCGTCACGAGCTCTGAAAGCGTCGAATTTCACTCGAGTAAGACTCGAGGTCTTGTGACCGTCGATATGGACCTTTTCAAGCTCAAAAGCTGTCCAAGGTGCACGAAAAGCAGCAAATTCTACTGCCACACAGTGGACGCGATTCAATCTTCGATACAAACGATAAAAGGGATGAAAGGAACTGGTCGTGGCACTAAAGGACTGTAAACAGTGACAGACGTCGAGAGGAAGCGAAAACTTGGCGGGAGTTGCCTCGGTAGATTGCTTTCTGCTGTTTTCACAGAGAAGTACAATCGCTTGAAACAGGAGCTGAGTAGCGAAGGAGGTCTTCATGGCACGTGGATGCTCACAGCGATCGTTGGGGTTGAAACTTGACAAATTTGCTTCGCCATGGCACAACTTTGCGCGAAGATTGGGTCCATCTGACATCATAAAGAGATCTAATAGAACCGCTAGTGACGCAAAGGGAAGCTGCTCATAGAGCGCATTGGCAATCGACTCGCGAGAACTGCCGCTCGATTCTTTGCTAGAGGTATTACACGTCTCTGTATCCAGTAGAACAGTAGCACTTGGTGCTTGTGCTTCTGTCCAAAGCCATCTAACGTTGAATAATACGAATCAACCTGAGCCAAGCCGTATGCACTCGATAATGCCGCACGTTTCTCGTTCGCACGAAGAAACTCAAGTCGCAGCGCATGTTCGAGGACAGGAAGAGCCGCAAAAAGAAACCACAAGTCGTCTCCTCGTTCAACTAATGCCTTGATAGCACGTGCAAGGAGATTGGATCTTATAGCAGGAATGAAAGGGGCTCTTGTCCATCGCTTCATGAGTTTTGCTCGAGCTCGCGGGGTCTCGTGTCGAAGTACAGCGACCAGTTCCTCTTGCTCTCGTCCCTCGTCTTCTCCAAGCGCGTGCTTTGACTTAGTGACAAATTTGTCGTCAAAGCTTTGGATCCAAAAGAGTCTTTTCTCGCCATTTTCGTTGCCATCCAAGGACTTCCGTGTACTATCACGAAAGTTGGAGAATATGACGAGAAGGAGCAACGTCAGACACCCAAAGCATTTGGGAAACTCAGCAGGAGCTACAAAGCCATGCCACACCAAGTTGCGCAGATTTAGACCGGAAGGGAGGAACAAAAGCTTGAGCAGATGCAACAAACCCACAGGGAGGGCCTCAATGAGCGTGTGGGAATGCAGCAAGTCTCGAAGAATGACGTTCGTTTTCCGACGTGTGATTGCAGCACTCGCTCTTGATCTTTCGTCGTCTATGTCGTACAATGTTTTCTCTAAAATGGTGACACCAACAATGAAAGCCATCAAGAAATCCCCCGACTTGTCTTCGAGCATCGCCGCCACTTTGGCCACCGTCTTGGCATGTGTCAGTCGTGTGAGCCACATGACATCGTGACTAGAAGCCTCTCTCGGTCGCTTGAATGGCCCATTGGTCACGAAATGTTCCGCTTGCATCGCTAACGCCCACGTCGTGTCCATTGCAGTGATGCCGCTTTCACGAGTTTTGACGTCAACATACTGCAGCCACAAATTCCAGTCTAGAGTGACAATTCCGTGGCTCTCCAAGTGAAACTTTGGCACCGTCGAGTGCAATGAGAAACGTGTGGAAAGTGGCAGTCGCCAAAACGAAAACACGGCGTCGAGCACATGAAAAGACAAGGACGGACGAGGAATGGACGCGAGTGTCGAAGCTCGTGTCATGGTGATCGTGACACGCTACAAAGTATGATATTTCATTATGTCATGTAATATTGCTCAGCTACAATATGAGGAAACACATGACTATCGTATTACATGACTATCATCCATGCATCACTCTCTTTATCGCTATAATATGAAAGCCCATTACTACTCAGGGCTTCGTCTTCGTGCACTTCATCAACGACTTAAGCAGCCTGTCAGACCAACTTTGAGGGGATTCGCGAGACAAAACCAAACATCGGACACTCCGTGAAAACCAGGAGCGAACAAGCAGCACGATCAAAGAAACCGCTGCAGCAAACCCACACGACGACAGCAAACGTCTCCCAACAGACAAGGCCGAACCTTTGTTGCAAGCATCGTGACTGCATCCATCATGCTCTCAAAAAGAGCCCAAACACAGTCGAATGGCAACCCTTTGGAAGAACGTTTGCCGTCATCAAGACGAGCTGCTCACAGCAGATTCTCTGCTCCCTCCAGCAGCACGTTGCACTAAGCTTGTATCAGTCACCTGGTCCTTCCTTTGTGCTCCCCGGTGCTTGAAAAGTGCTTGGCAAGATCTTGGCGCTCAACCGGCCTCAGATAAACGCCATTGCTGCATGTGACGCACCCAAACCACAGCCAGCCAGCTCAAAGCTAAGCAGAGAGCGGGTCCAGGACACAATGCGCCAATAAACTGACACATTCCAAGCAACAAAACGAGGTAACAAGAGGCATTTGGTACAAGTCAACCACAATGTCGACAAAGCACACAATGGAGCGGAGCACGCTATCAACACACCCATCAAGTCCCACATACACCACTGAAACCCCATCATTTCTTCCTCCTTTTTGACTCAAAAGTCGTCGTTGATATCCACGTGTGAGGAGAAGAAAGAGGTCAGCAAACAACATGCAACACACCCGGACGACGTTCCCTCTACGATAAACTCCCTCCTAAAGAAAGATCCTTGAGATAGGATCCTCTTCTCTCTTGTCTAGGGTTACAGGCAGTCCATCAGACAGCCTCTAGTCAGACGCAGCGCATACAAAACTCAAGGTACATGCAAAATGCAACTCCGCTCCATGCAAACCATGTCAACAATATGGAAAACTTTGTCCAAATGCACCTTCACCCATCGCCATATTACACAGAGGTCCCAGTCTTCCTCTCCCTCCAAACCAGCAGACTCAAGGCCTAGATGACACACACACGCCACTATAGCGTCTCTGAAGCCGATTCATTCGTCACAAGGACTTGCACGCACGCTGTCGCTCGCTGTAAAGTTTCCATCATCAGCCACGTAGTATCGTTTTTGAGATCAAATGCCAGCAGTAGAACCTGCCAAATATGTAATATGTAGCCATATTGAAGTGTCAAGTTGAATGCGGCATTTATTCATGACATTTGAAAAAGTCTTTCTTTTGATGCAATAACAACTTAACGTAAGGCTTTAGAGCACCTAGACAATGGAAGGCACGATATAGACTTCTGTTAGTCAAATGCACTCTTCACATACGATTGTATACAAGAAAGCCACGTATCACGCTACATTCGTCTTGACTGCAAAGTGCCACTAAAGCAAACACCGCGTCTCTCACAGTTTTGTATTGCAACAATTTGATCCAATTCGTCAATATCACCCTTTTCCGTAATTAGTGTGTATCACAGTAATTATGAACCTTACCTTTCGGGACTGGACGCCTCAAATAGTGTGTATAACAGTAATTAGGATGCCACACTATTTGTAGGGTGGCGTGAAAAGTGTTATACACAGTAATTAGGTTTGATCATATTTAGTGTGTATATATTTGATCAAATAAAGCAAGTATTCGAAAGATCAAGCGCTATCCTGGGTGTCCTCTACCTCTGATTAATCAACAGCGTTCCACGCTGGCATTGATTTGCCCTTAAACTCATGTGTGTCGATGACCTCTTGCAGCTCCGGTGAAAGCTGTTTCTCGTGCCATACACCATTCTCATCGAGTGAAAGACAGCATCTGATCATTGAAGTCAGAAATTGCAATCAATAATTAGTGTATAACACACTAATTGCGCAGACGCACTATTCAGGTATACACACTAATTACGGAAAAGGGTAGCGCTACAGCCGAGCTTCCTTTGGGTTCGCCACGCGACAGGCCAAGAACCATCCACCAATCACAGTCCGGACTTGGTAGATTCTACGTCCTTCTCTCCTTCTTGATCTCACTATAACTATAATAAAGTCAAGCTACGATCTGTGTTCTTGTCTGCGACGTGAGCTGACTCATATACTATGCGAAATTAAGCGCTTATAACGGAGAGTTACATCGTGCATAACATTCAAATCTATTATCCTGCAATTCTACGCCGCTAGCGTCACCAAAGACTCTCGTCCAATAGGCTAGGCAACGTGAGTCTCCTGTTGGGAGCTCTAAGGGTCCATACACATCGAGGCCGGACGCAGGTAATGATAAGCTTGCATGGCATCTGTCGTCTTCTATGAAGCATTAAGTACAGCAGTCGCGGCCAGAGTGCCATCGTTCGGGTAAGCCGACATCAACACCGCCAATACTTGCGTCAGCACCAGTCTTAATTTGTACAGTGACTCGCGCGCGTTCAAAAGTGCAGATGTGTTGGCAAAAAAAATAATGACGCTGCAAAGGACAAAACATGTATTGCCTCAAAGAAGAAATGTATCCCGCTGCAGAGAATCTCACGTCACATTTTTGCCCTCGTGCAATCAGTCTCAGCTAGCCCGACCTCTAGCCTCGAGTAGCCTTCGACAACTAGCCTCACCTCGCCTCACATCTAGACCGGTCAGTCCAAGCTACCAGTCGCTCACCCGCACTGCTTCGCTTCTGTACTAGTATTGTTCTGTACACCCATTTTCGAGCGAAAATATCAAATGCTCGTCTGATTTATTTATTGAATATTCTATTCGATCTTGGCGTTTCACGTTCTCGTAGCTAAAGGGATGTCGTGTCACAAGAGGGTGGCACGTCACTTATGAGACTTCTAAATCACTATGGGCTACGAGTGCTTCTTAATACCAAAAGATGAAGATTTCATAAATCTGCATCAAGGACGTTGAAGGCGGGCGAAGCAAATCCTGTATACGTGGACAACAAGTCAGCCATTTGCATCACAAAGAATCTCGGATATACACCAAGGACCAAACACATCGGCCTTCGCGCTCATTATATACGAGTTTATTCTACAATAGAGGCCATAATTATGATCCCTGTATCGTACACACAGCTTGCCATCTATCTGACAAAGCTATTGTCAGCTCCACAATTAATGCGACCTAAGTGCGGCAGACGATGTCAGCTTGAGGGGGAGTGTAGCGAGTTACGTATCATGTGGATTACACACAGACAGCAGTGAGTGATAATCATGGAATCTTCGCGAGCAGATCATCAGGTTTGTCAGGGTTCTAGATGCTAGAAGCTTTAAGTTATAAGCTCGTAGCAGGTTAGTTAGATCTTGTAGCTCAATTTTCATTTTAATATCGCGGTAACAAGTTGACATTGAGAGAGACATATCTCTTACATCCTCTATTTGAGAAGGATATTGAATTCGAGGGCTATTCTCATTGGCTTTGCTGGTCGATCACCAACAATTATATAAATCATCTCCCATTGTTGATGTCGTAGCCTAAATTTCTTTCTGTAAATTTATCTTTCGACGCTCGCTTCTTCGCAAGATCATAGAGGCAAATGAACGAGCCGAGGATGGCAGCGCAAAGATAATAAACTACAGAGAGATACGCTGCACACGTAATCTGTTGACCTTCATAATCTCGCCATTGTAGTTAGGTCGAGCTGCCTGGATGGACTTTGAGATAGTGTAATCATGTTTTATTGTTTGAGTTTGAGATAGTCACTTTCCAGGTTGATAAACTTACTTTTTCTAGGTGGTTTTTCGCTGGATATGTAGAGGAACCCATAGAGATGTTGAGAAAACGTGATCAGGCTCACACAGATTCTGACGTTTGGGCAGGCTCCGTTGGCGTGCAACCAGTGAAGAAGCCCGTTGGTCTTGACGATGCTGATGACATCGTTGCGGAAACACCAGCATGGAGCAGTAGTCCTCCCAGTCTTCAGTGGATTTGGATGGCAAGCTTATACAGTGCATGGACTACACAATCACCTTTTTCTGATGCCGTCATGTGGTTGCGATACTTGGACAGGCTTTTGTCAATGGAAGATGTGCTATATCTGGCAGATGTAGTCCATCTTTACTCACACGGGAGTCATCAGTATGTTAGATCTTAGTGAAGCCAATGGCTCGTATGCTGGATTTGTCCTCGGCAATATATAGTACGTCGATCATTTTACAAAAAGCTTCACCCAGAAAAAGTGGTTCGCCTTCACAGTGTAGCTCTTGGCCCTGGGAATTCAAAGTGCGCAGTGAATATGCGTCACCCTGTCGTTGCACGTTCGCTATCCCTCAACAACAACTGCTTCTGTCTTCATTAAAGTCTCTTTCCACTTGTCGTACTTGGCTTTTAGCATCAAGACATAGCGAGCGTCGTCATGTTTTTCACAGTGAAACGAGCGGTCGATTCTCGACAAACCTTTCCTATGTATCGCAAATTGACGTCTCACATGATGTAAAGCACTAGTGCACGCTCCGAGCGCTTTACATAGAGACAGGTGTTTGCTGTACATTGAGTGAAGTAAGTTACAGATCTATATCAATACCTTTGAGGCTGAGCGATGTGGAGCTGTGCTTTCACCCCAATTTGCGTCACTGAAGTCAAATCTAACGAGAGTTTTAACGTACAGATGTGGTCGAGGTATAGCATGTGGGAGTTTTCCTCACGCCGGCCATCTTCGTAGACTGCAATGACGAGGTGACTACACAATTGTTCGTATCACTTGCTTTGTTCAGCAAATATGAAGTCTAATTGAGATGGTGTATTTTAAGCACCTTAGCTCTCAAATATCAGCTGGCCAGTAAACATCATGCACCAGGAACTGAGAAAGGAGACTGGTTGAGGCGCTGATAGGACTTTCTGTCAGCGTCAATGAACTCAATTTCCTGTATCAGGTACATCTTTGCTCGCTTTCAAGTGGTTGCTTTCCAAGAGTCTAAACATACGTGTCAGCAGTCTTCCAAAGAAAACGATTACTTCATTCATTTGGCGGAGTTATCTGCTCGCTCTTTTAGATCTCAACAGACTTTTAGATTTCGTCAGACCGAAATGGGGTGGCGCTCCTATTTAGTGGAATTTACTCCTTTCAAAATTTAGTCGACACTACACCGCGTTTGCGACTAACCCGGTTTAAATTAAGCGGTATATGGTGGTTTCTACAACTCTAGAAGCCGCTTTAGTTTAACCTTATGCTCTTTATGGCCCCGCTCGAGAACGCAACCGGTCGGCTTTTCTTCGGTCACTTCCGCGCGACTTTGATGACTCTACTCATCGCCTCGTATTTGGAGATCTGAATATGACAATGTCTAGATATCCGGCAGTATAGCTTAGACCTATAGGCTCTTTGCGTCATGAATTAGACGCAGGCTAGAGCAGTCTATTTAGATTTGCTAAGGCTTTGGACAGTGTCGATTAGGCTCGGGTCATAGCATTGTGTTGTCTTTACGCTTTTTAAAATTAAAGGCATCGGGTTTTCGCTGAAGATCCATTTATCTTTTTGCAGGTTAATCTGGAATTATCCTACCAGATTATGGCAACCTCTTTAAACGCAGTTATAGAAGCTTTTGAAATACTCTTCTTCTTTGGGGACAGAAACATGTTGTAAATCGGACACATTCAAATGTAGAGCTTTGAGAGGCGCGTCATTTTCTACCAATAAAGTCGGGCTTCATTGAATTGCAGCAAATACTGTATGGGTTTTGTACATCTTTACGGAGCGAAATAGTATGCCAAAAAAGAACATTTCTGCTGTGGTCCACTCAAAAGTAAACGACACAATTTCTTCCAATAACAAAACGATCCTTTTTTATCCCACAAAAGATATTCTGATGAAGCACCCAGAAAAAAACGTCTTTTCGAAGCGTCGTCGACGTCCTATATAAACACTTAACCGTTGCTTGTGCGCGACAACGTGCCATTCCTCCCCACGCGTCTTCTGCCTCTCTCTTGTTCTCGAGACTGTATCAAGATCTTCGCCAGTGTCTTTGCTATCAATTAAGCCGCATCTCGTTCCTGTCCCTCATTTGTAGCCTGT
The DNA here is from genome assembly GCA_003991265.1 of Pseudoperonospora humuli. Taxonomy (NCBI): domain Eukaryota; phylum Oomycota; class Peronosporomycetes; order Peronosporales; family Peronosporaceae; genus Pseudoperonospora; species Pseudoperonospora humuli. The sequence continues at coordinate 8,862 of NQFO01002811.1, read as the reverse complement.
AAACGCTCAATTCCTGTCATGGCCGACCTTGCCGATCTCAAGAAAAAGTGTGAGAGTCTCAAAGAGACGATTGAGAAAACTCGGGACGCCAAATCCAACGGTGGGTTTCAGAATATCAATGCCAGTGCAGGTGCCAAGGCGATTCCGGCTCCTCCCAAGTGCAGGCGACTACTGAAAGGCCACTTTGGCAAGATCTACGCCATGCAATGGGGTGGCGATAGTTCCAGTCTTGTATCGGCTTCTCAGGATGGCAAACTGATTGTTTGGAATGCTCAAACGACCAACAAGATTCAGGCAATTCCGCTACGGTCCAGTTGGGTCATGACTTGTGCTTTTGAGCAGAAACAGCGCAACATGGTGGCATGTGGAGGGCTTGACAACCTTTGCAGCATTTTCCACTTATCGCAGGCACAGGTCATGCGAGCAACGAAAGAACTGGCAGCTCATGATGGCTACTTGAGCTGCTGCAGATTTATCGATGAGTCAAACATCGTCACGAGTTCTGGGGACTCGAACTGCATCATTTGGGATGTCGAGAGTGGAGAGGTCAAGACCACGTTTCGAGAACATTCGGGAGATGTCATGTCAGTGAGTATCAATCCACATAATCCGAGCATGTTCATCTCGGGGTCGTGTGACTCCACGGCTAAAGTCTGGGATATCCGCACGGGCAAGACGACGCACACGTTTCAGGGACACGAGTCGGATATTAACTCGGTAGACTTTTTTCCTAGTGGCAACGCATTGGGTACCGGATCGGACGATTCCAGTTGCCGTCTCTTTGATCTTCGTGCATATGGCGAGTTGAACAACTTCAGCAACGACAAGATTTTATGCGGCATTACATCCGTGAGTTTCTCCAAATCTGGTCGCTTTCTCTTTGCAGGATACGACGATTACAACTGCTACTGCTGGGACGTTCTTAGCACCACGGGTGCACACATTTATCAGCTCGCGGGTCATGAGAATCGCGTATCTTGCCTTGGTGTGAACCCAGCAGGGCAGGCACTGTGCACAGGCAGCTGGGACACGCTACTCAAGATCTGGGCCTAAATGATGTAAAGTCTTGGTCTATAAGTCGATCAAAGTGAACTTCGCGACACAAGGATGGACACATCGAAGGCAGCTCCATGTGAGTTGGCGATGAGTAGGAGCAAGAGCATTTATACGAATTTGATCATTTCTCTTTTGTTTGAGGGTTCTGTATAACGTTTCTATCGCTATATGAAGCTGACCATAGCTTAAGTGACGGATGATCTTGTTATACACAAATTAAACATCGAGACTCTATCGATACTAAAAGTCTCATGCTTCTGATACTAAGCGCCGTATTAGTAACAACAAACACAGTAACCGTTTGTCTTCAAAGATGTTTTGCAATAATGGACCAAACTGTTGATCGCCCACTTTTAGCCCTTCTCCAGCAGCTTTTGTCATGGATTTCGACGCTATTGGTCTCGTCAGTTCAACACGTCGCCGTCCAGCACAATCAAAAGGAGGTACAAGTACCATCTCTTCATTGCCTCCTTTGCTATCTATTGCTGCCGAATCCTCCACCGTCGGGCTGTCCCCAAGACGAAATGGTGATGAAATTGTCACGTCGTCGCTGAGGTCGCCACCTTCGACGAATTCTTTCCAGCAAAACAAACCACATCGATACCAGGAACGCGCCGCTCAAGTCACGTCATGGCCATTGACATTTGCACCTGGAAGTCCCTGGCAACAAGGACAACCTGCCTCATCAATTGATCTGGATCCGTCTTCGCCGATCTCGCCAAAAATGCGCAAGTTTCACTTCCGTACACGGTCCATCGATGACAGTCGAACTCGACCTGCGCTACTACAAGAGCTGCAAGATTTTCTTCATCATGAACTCGATGGCGGCACTACACAAGATCTAGCAACAGCATCAAAGACGACTCCGAGTCTACAAAGACTTCAAGTTGTTCGTGAGGCATTCGATAGACTGATCGAAGGATTCAGCGTGTATGCGCCAGTGCTGGTGCGAATTCGAGACGAGTACGAGTACGCCGTAGAAGCTCTTCATGCTCGTAGTCTGCTGGTCCCAGGCTTGCATACTCGTCTGGAGAGTGTAGAAACTCAATGTCTTCGACAGCTCAGTGCGTGCAGTGCTGAAGCTAAGGCCCGGTCACGAATGCTCAAGCATCAACTAGCCGATACGCAGGCGCTGCTGGCTGCCTCTGCAGCCGAAAATGCTCGACTCAAGACTGCGCTACAAGCTGAGAAGACGAATATTGTGCACGTTGAGCGCAAACTCGTGGAGGTGCAAAAGTCGACACTTGCGCTAGCTAATAGTGTGCGTCGGCATGACGAGAGTGTGCGAGCTGGACAAGAGCGCTCATTTGAGGATGCTAAGACGTTGGAGAAGGTGACGTCTCGATATTATCACGCTTGTGACGAACTTGCCGAGCTAAAACGAACCATAGCAGCTTTCGAAGAGCAGGGAAATGGCGAGCGCGTTGCAGCCGACAAAGACACGATCGTTTTGCTCAGCCGCGAACTGCAAGAGGTCTCGACAAGTCTGGCCAATTGTTCCAATGTGAAGCAAGAGGATGACGATAGTAAGCACGCCGCTTTGAATCGCGCATTCGTGATGGGGCTGGATACGTTTGGGCTCAAGCTCGAGCTTTCTGACCTGCTATATGGAATTGCAAGCAAACCGACTATCTCTGAAGGTGTCACCGCTACAGCTGCAAATATTACCGAGCGACTGCGGCAAGTTCAGCAGCAACAGTACGCTTTGCTTCGATCCAATAGCGATGGCGATCAACAGAGTTCGATTGTTTTCCTCACTGAACCAGCAGAAATTGTATCACTGGATAGCTGGCAGTTGGGACCGTCTTCAGCAAGTGAGGATTTCATCCGTGGTCGAGGAATGGGCGTCGATGTCCCCGCTTACTTGCAGCATGATGGACTTGTACGCAATCTCTTTTTCTCCCGTGTCATGATCGAACAACTCGCTGAACAAGTTTGGGATCAGCTCGATGACCAGCTCAGGTTTACACACGCGCAACATTCCAGCACTCGAGTTGCAGGAAACGAAGTCGCCATTGCTGCCTTGTATTTAGCCTCGGGAGCTTCGCTGCTCGCTTCGTCACTAGAGCGGTTCTTGCAACGATCTCGAGATACTCGGGTCGATCGCGTGGAGCTCGTATATAATTTCCTGTCTGGGTTAGAGCGTTTTAGCACGCAGTCCAGTGTCTGTAAATTGTTCCACCACGTATTGAATCAGGAACTTCCGATCGAAGCGCGTACAGATCAAAGCCGAGAACTTGCTCGACTACATGAAGCGCTCGTCGTCGTCGATGGCGACCACCAGTTTGCCAACACGTCATCTGAGAACGCGTTGATCGACTCATCGATCGTTTTGCCGTCTCCAGGTCGCGTTTCGTTTGCAGAAGTGGTGCGAACTTTACGCCTTACGTTTCCATGGAAATCTGATTCGGCATTGAGTCAACTGCACCGAGCTTTACTGCTCGATGTGCGTGGCCATTCACATGTGGATTACACGGCGCTATTGTCACAACATTCTCATGTTGCAACGGGAGTGAATCATTCACCAAAAGGTGGTGGGGCGAGAAAGAGCCAATTTGCTGAATGCCTCAAGATGCAGCATCTCAACGACCTCCTAACCTTTCGTCTTCATCTACAAGAGCACATTCGACATCATGTCGTATCTAACGGTAACGACATGAACTTAACGGAGCCATTAGGAGATAGTGGACGAACGCTCATGATCTCGGTGCATGATCTTCGCGCATGTCTTCACTCGGCTGATGCGGCCATGGCAGAACCGGATGTCACCCGTATTCTGGTAGCAGTCTCAGGCTTAAGTGCTCGAGAATTACTAGCACATGATGATATGGTATTGGACATGCAGCGAGTACTACAGCGACTTCCAACGCTATTGCTGCGTCCTACTGGTAGATTGAAAACTGAGCAAATATTGCAATAAAGTAGATGGAGATTCTTTTGGATATTGACGAATTGGATCAAATTGTTGCAATACAAAACTGTGAGAGACGCGGTGTTTGCTTCAGTGGCACTTTGCAGACGAATGTAGCGTGATACGTGGCTTTCTTGTAAACAATCGTATGTGAAGAGTGCATTTGGCTGACAGGAGTCTATATCGTGCCTTCCATTGTCTAGGTGCTCTAAAGCCTTACGTTAAGTTGTCATTGCATCAAAAGAAAGACTTCTTCAAATGTCATGAATAAATGCCGCATTCAACTTGACACTTCAATATGGCTACATATTACATATTTGGCAGGTTCTACTGCTGGCATTTGATCTCAAAAACGATACTACGTGGCTGATGATGGAAACTTTACAGCGAGCGACAGCGTGCGTGCAAGTCCTTGTGACGAATGAATCGGCTTCAGAGACGCTATAGTGGCGTGTGTGTGTCATCTAGGCCTTGAGTCTGCTGGTTTGGAGGGAGAGGAAGACTGGGACCTCTGTGTAATATGGCGATGGGTGAAGGTGCATTTGGACAAAGTTTTCCATATTGTTGACATGGTTTGCATGGAGCGGAGTTGCATTTTGCATGTACCTTGAGTTTTGTATGCGCTGCGTCTGACTAGAGGCTGTCTGATGGACTGCCTGTAACCCTAGACAAGAGAGAAGAGGATCCTATCTCAAGGATCTTTCTTTAGGAGGGAGTTTATCGTAGAGGGAACGTCGTCCGGGTGTGTTGCATGTTGTTTGCTGACCTCTTTCTTCTCCTCACACGTGGATATCAACGACGACTTTTGAGTCAAAAAGGAGGAAGAAATGATGGGGTTTCAGTGGTGTATGTGGGACTTGATGGGTGTGTTGATAGCGTGCTCCGCTCCATTGTGTGCTTTGTCGACATTGTGGTTGACTTGTACCAAATGCCTCTTGTTACCTCGTTTTGTTGCTTGGAATGTGTCAGTTTATTGGCGCATTGTGTCCTGGACCCGCTCTCTGCTTAGCTTTGAGCTGGCTGGCTGTGGTTTGGGTGCGTCACATGCAGCAATGGCGTTTATCTGAGGCCGGTTGAGCGCCAAGATCTTGCCAAGCACTTTTCAAGCACCGGGGAGCACAAAGGAAGGACCAGGTGACTGATACAAGCTTAGTGCAACGTGCTGCTGGAGGGAGCAGAGAATCTGCTGTGAGCAGCTCGTCTTGATGACGGCAAACGTTCTTCCAAAGGGTTGCCATTCGACTGTGTTTGGGCTCTTTTTGAGAGCATGATGGATGCAGTCACGATGCTTGCAACAAAGGTTCGGCCTTGTCTGTTGGGAGACGTTTGCTGTCGTCGTGTGGGTTTGCTGCAGCGGTTTCTTTGATCGTGCTGCTTGTTCGCTCCTGGTTTTCACGGAGTGTCCGATGTTTGGTTTTGTCTCGCGAATCCCCTCAAAGTTGGTCTGACAGGCTGCTTAAGTCGTTGATGAAGTGCACGAAGACGAAGCCCTGAGTAGTAATGGGCTTTCATATTATAGCGATAAAGAGAGTGATGCATGGATGATAGTCATGTAATACGATAGTCATGTGTTTCCTCATATTGTAGCTGAGCAATATTACATGACATAATGAAATATCATACTTTGTAGCGTGTCACGATCACCATGACACGAGCTTCGACACTCGCGTCCATTCCTCGTCCGTCCTTGTCTTTTCATGTGCTCGACGCCGTGTTTTCGTTTTGGCGACTGCCACTTTCCACACGTTTCTCATTGCACTCGACGGTGCCAAAGTTTCACTTGGAGAGCCACGGAATTGTCACTCTAGACTGGAATTTGTGGCTGCAGTATGTTGACGTCAAAACTCGTGAAAGCGGCATCACTGCAATGGACACGACGTGGGCGTTAGCGATGCAAGCGGAACATTTCGTGACCAATGGGCCATTCAAGCGACCGAGAGAGGCTTCTAGTCACGATGTCATGTGGCTCACACGACTGACACATGCCAAGACGGTGGCCAAAGTGGCGGCGATGCTCGAAGACAAGTCGGGGGATTTCTTGATGGCTTTCATTGTTGGTGTCACCATTTTAGAGAAAACATTGTACGACATAGACGACGAAAGATCAAGAGCGAGTGCTGCAATCACACGTCGGAAAACGAACGTCATTCTTCGAGACTTGCTGCATTCCCACACGCTCATTGAGGCCCTCCCTGTGGGTTTGTTGCATCTGCTCAAGCTTTTGTTCCTCCCTTCCGGTCTAAATCTGCGCAACTTGGTGTGGCATGGCTTTGTAGCTCCTGCTGAGTTTCCCAAATGCTTTGGGTGTCTGACGTTGCTCCTTCTCGTCATATTCTCCAACTTTCGTGATAGTACACGGAAGTCCTTGGATGGCAACGAAAATGGCGAGAAAAGACTCTTTTGGATCCAAAGCTTTGACGACAAATTTGTCACTAAGTCAAAGCACGCGCTTGGAGAAGACGAGGGACGAGAGCAAGAGGAACTGGTCGCTGTACTTCGACACGAGACCCCGCGAGCTCGAGCAAAACTCATGAAGCGATGGACAAGAGCCCCTTTCATTCCTGCTATAAGATCCAATCTCCTTGCACGTGCTATCAAGGCATTAGTTGAACGAGGAGACGACTTGTGGTTTCTTTTTGCGGCTCTTCCTGTCCTCGAACATGCGCTGCGACTTGAGTTTCTTCGTGCGAACGAGAAACGTGCGGCATTATCGAGTGCATACGGCTTGGCTCAGGTTGATTCGTATTATTCAACGTTAGATGGCTTTGGACAGAAGCACAAGCACCAAGTGCTACTGTTCTACTGGATACAGAGACGTGTAATACCTCTAGCAAAGAATCGAGCGGCAGTTCTCGCGAGTCGATTGCCAATGCGCTCTATGAGCAGCTTCCCTTTGCGTCACTAGCGGTTCTATTAGATCTCTTTATGATGTCAGATGGACCCAATCTTCGCGCAAAGTTGTGCCATGGCGAAGCAAATTTGTCAAGTTTCAACCCCAACGATCGCTGTGAGCATCCACGTGCCATGAAGACCTCCTTCGCTACTCAGCTCCTGTTTCAAGCGATTGTACTTCTCTGTGAAAACAGCAGAAAGCAATCTACCGAGGCAACTCCCGCCAAGTTTTCGCTTCCTCTCGACGTCTGTCACTGTTTACAGTCCTTTAGTGCCACGACCAGTTCCTTTCATCCCTTTTATCGTTTGTATCGAAGATTGAATCGCGTCCACTGTGTGGCAGTAGAATTTGCTGCTTTTCGTGCACCTTGGACAGCTTTTGAGCTTGAAAAGGTCCATATCGACGGTCACAAGACCTCGAGTCTTACTCGAGTGAAATTCGACGCTTTCAGAGCTCGTGACGGCGCCACTTTTGCTCTAGTGGAAACCTCCGATCGAGTGGCAGAGTTTCAAGCAGTTTTAAGCAGACAAAGCAGCTCTATAGCTCAAGAGGTTGAGGCCGACAACAAGACGAAGAAAAGTCTCGCACATTTGATCGGTCAGCTCAGCGATCAACTCGACGCAATTTCCGCTCGAATCCTTGACGACTTCAAGACGAACCATCGTGCAGATTCGGTAAAGGCTCGCGACAGCATTTTCCTCGCGCTCATTGAAGCGAAGGACACACGTCAAGCGAAGAGCAATGAGGACATTCTGGAAGGGCCACTGAGAAGGAAGTTGCTGGCATTGAATGACCACGATGGACTCAGTGTGGCTTCGTGTATGATGGACATCATGACGTGCTGCCAACGCTCACTTGAGACGTTTCGAGCTCGGATCGAGGAGCTACAGCAGCGCGTGGCGGCAGGAAAAGCACGAACAAACCACCGACGCTCGTTGCTGACGAAGGTTTTCTTTCTTCCCGTGTTCGAGCGCATGCAACTCGTGAGTTTATCGATCGTCGAGCATCATCTTGTCCACTTGCATGACGTTGCAGTCCAGTCTCATGGTATCAAGACGTCAAAGCGCGTCTCTCTTTGCCCTCAAGCCACGCACGTGGAGCAACTTCAGCGCAAACTTTTGCAGTGTATCACGTCATTCGAGGGCTGCACTGGTCCCACTAACGCAGCGCCAAAGAGTTGTAAGCAGGCCATCGACCGCGCACTTGAATTCTTGACCTCAAAAGCTGTGAAAGCAGCTTTCCCATTTTTCGTGTGAATATCAAGGAAAAGGGGCAAAATGGGCATTGAAAGGCAAAATAAACATTGGAGTTAATGGGTCAAGACTTTTTCGACATTGACACAGAGATGGACGTCCATCGTCCATGAACTTCATGAGTCACTGGCGCGTCGTCTCTCTACCGACTTGGCACTGTTTGAACGTTGAATTGGCCATGTTGAGTCTTGAGCGACGTATCCTCGCGGCACAATGACGTTGTGTGGGAACTCGACCCATTCGATGCCCTTGTCTGCGTCATCAGCTTCGTACACGATTTCGTGGAGCGTTTTGATAGCGATGACGGACATTGGCATCAAGCCCAAGAAATCCGAGTCCTGAGTCGCGTTGCGAGAGCTGCGACGCCATGGCTGGTTGCAAGAAATGGGGACAATGACGGCCATGGCTGGGACTAATCCAAAGCTTGAGGTCAAGTTGATGTCGAAGGAGGACTTGAGTCGTTGGCAGGAAAGACGAGAATGAGCTCGAGAGGGGGTTTATCAACGACTTTGTACTGCAAAGCAGCTGCATGGCTGACGAGGTCGTCCCTCTTGTCATCTTGACGATGTTTTGGCAGATAACAATGCCACCATATGACAATCATTTAGCAGCTGATGATAATGACCAGGAGATAATGGGACGTAGTCATGTGATAGCAGTAGATCTTCCTACATGAAGGCAACTCGAGACTTTTCGAGATTAAACTTAAATGAGTGCACGATATTCTACACCTTCAATGGCATCAACAG
>NQFO01002809.1:0-28968 GCA_003991265.1 Pseudoperonospora humuli | reverse complement strand
AGGTTCAATCCGCATTTGGAAGGAAGCCTTAGCATCTCTGTTTATTTTTCAACATGTAGTAAATCTTTAAAAGATGAATCATTACAATTGTTAATTCTTGTATTTTGAAAAGCATCAGGTGAGTAGGGGCGACGTAGCGGGATTACATTGGGGTGTGTACCCAACAATGTAAACGTACAGAATCAAAACAACTACATACGCCTCGAAAACTCACACTTGTTGCTACTGTGGAAAGGCACAACCAACCAGTGCTTATTCTCTTTGCAGTTCTGCGTGAGGGACCAAGTCGCGCCAGTCTGGCAATCGCCACTTGTTGAACTTGTCCACCTCTTCCTTGTCGAACATGCCGCTGATAGCCACGCCCAGCAACTTGGCCACTTCTTCGTTGCCCTTCTTGGAGAAATGCAGTCCGTCGACAAAGTACGTCTTGCGAACGCTTTCATCGGGAAATGTCGTATTAAAGTACGTGTGCAAATCCAGCACATGGACGTTCTCAGCGGCAGCCAAGTCAACGCATACCTTGGCATACTTAGCCGCCGACGCGTTGCTGCGGTCGTGGTGACGTGCCGAATCGATGACACAGGGCGGCGTGATCAGCAAGACTTGGCCCTGGGGAGCCAGCAGCGGCTGAACTGTGTGCAAAATCTTCTGCAGGTTGGATCGATAGTCCTGTAGCGACACATACTGAACCTTGTCGGGACCGTGCTCCAACGCTGCGTCATTGGCTCCGAGGAAGATCGTGACGAAGGACGCCAAGTACTCGGACTGCAGCTCCTTCGCATAGATAGGCATGGCATGCTCCTGCACCCATCTGAGATAATTCCAAAAAGATTGAGCATTAAACTCATAAACTCATAATCGAAGCAAACGTACTTGGAGTTGTAACCCGAAAGACCGCGATTTACACAGTCAACGGAGCGTACATAGTGGTTTTGCAGAATACTGATGAAGCCACACCGGTTCGGATCACACCCGCCCTGTGTGATGGAATCGCCGATGAAGTAGAAAACGGGGCGTCGTTCGCACGACAAAGTGTGACCCATTCTGGGATCTTTCGATGCGTGGCTACGTAATAATTGGAAAATAAATAGCAGGAAATTGCTGGCTCATTCTCAAAATTGACACATTCTCAGCCATTTAATTCCTTTGTTTTAATGGGTCTGTTTTCCCAAGACAGTATCACGCACAATGTATGGACTGCTTACGTCTTCACCCTCTTCTTCTGGTCTGCTCGAAGGTACGCAATCGTATCGAACAATGTCAAGTGTAGCCATATGGATGTCATGTTTATGATTTCTCGCTCTCGCTCTCTCTCTCCTTTGCAGTATCCTCTTTCAACAGGTTGCAGTTGGCTATGTATTCGTTCTCACGTCTTCCAACAAACCAGTGGGTATTATCATGGGCATCCAGGGCATTTTTCAGCTCCTTTTCTCGCTTCCAGGTGGTTATTTCGCTGATCGATTCCGCCGAGACACGATTCTCAAGCTTTCTGGGGTGATTGGTATGATCGGTGCTGTTGTCACCTTTTTCTCAATCGAAATGACGTCGATCAATGGACTGTACGTGGCTTTCAGTCTCTGGGGTATCTTTGCAGCTTTTCAAAGCCCGGCCATGGAAGCTCTATTCACCGACTCTATCCCTCATGGGAAACGCAGCTTTCCGTTCATGATCAAGTACAATATCAGCAACTTGGCACAGATGTTGGGTCCAATACTGAGCATTTTGCTCTTCTTGTACTACGGAGACGAGTGGCAACTTCCGGAACTTGAGCCCGTGCTCAAGGCTGGGTGTGTATTGGGCGTCATTGGCGCTTCAGTTTTGTTTCGTTTTAACGACGACCGGGCTAAAGACTACATGCTGAACGAGTCGAAGGACAAGAAACTAGAGCAAGAATCACGGGAAAAGATGGCCCCTCCGTCCCCACTGTGCACCCCAAAGCTTGTTGGCAATGGCAATGAGATCGACATGGTGTATGACTACTCCGATGAAGATGACATTGTTGTAGATGTCAAGGACTCTCTTACTGTCACAGAGAAAACGGCACTATTGGCGCTGAAGGGGAAAACAGTAGACGAGATGAATTCGGATCGTCGACACCACTTACAAGACAGAGACGAGGAGGAGGAGGAGAGCCACATGGTCCATCTGGATGCCAAATTTCTCTGCTTCCGCACGAAACACGTGCCGTACATTGTGTTCGTGTCGGACTTCATCATCAGCAACGGTGCTGGTATGACGATAAACTTCTTCCCGCTCTTTTTCAAGGAAGAGTATGGACTTACGCCGATCCATGTATGCATACTCTTCATAAGCCAGCCCCTCGTTATTATGGTCTTGTCATTCCTATCGCAGCGTCTATCCAAATCGTATGGCCGCATGCCTATTATTTGTTTCACGCGAGCGTTCTCAGTGGCGTGTCTGCTCTCCATGGCGTATGCGCAGCCGATAGTTCTACAGATTGCGCTGTTCCTGATGCGTGGTGGGATGATGCGCTGCTCTCAACCTCTGCGTCGGTCCGTCTTGATGGACTACGTCCCCAAGAACATTCGTGCGCGCTGGAACGCGCTGGAGAGTTTGTCAGTGGTTTCCTGGTCGGCCAGTGCTGTGCTCGGAGGCTTTCTCATCGATGCGTACGGGTATCGTGAGTGCTTCACTATCACGTCGCTGATCTACAGCGTTGGACTGGGCTTGGAGCTGCTTTTACTGCCGCTGACAAAGCACGCCGTCGAGCGATAGAGCACTGCGTCCATCGAAATTGCTTCGGAACCCCAAGCTACATGTCTTTGTTAGCTAGCTGAGCTGCTGTACGACACCTCATAAAAGCTTGCAGTGAATTGTACTTAATCTTTTCTTCATTGATAGTCTTTTGACAGCCGAAGCATTGGCGACGTTAGCAAGAGCAACGGCACATGCAAACTTCTCAACGCACTGTGTGTGACTGCCGATTCGTTCTACGTCAATTCTGATCATCGCAGTGAAGACAATCCAGACAGACGACCTGCTCAGAGTGCCTTTGCAATTTCGGGAATGGCATTCGACGCGAATCGTCGATAAACTCGAAGGAGCAAATATTCGCATTGAGCTGAAGTCCAAGTATTCGATAGACGCGCACATATGTCACTGATCGAGTAGCTCCAAGGACTCACAAATCGAGCGTCAAGTCAGCTCAAACCACATTATGAATCTACAAAACGAACTCAATCTAGCGGCCTGTAAATTTTCTGCCAACTTCAATTGAATCTCGTGAGTCTCCAAATCTACGCATGCAGTAAATGATACTCAAATGTGCTGACTTGTAGTGTCAAACCGGGCTAATAAGCTCTTCAGTACGTCAAAGTATGTCCATGGAAGCCAGATGACGATACTTACTTGCCTGATGCATTTTCCAAGTCAAAGCTACTGGACCATTTGACTGCGAGTGGATGTGACGGTGTCTATCGATCAGTTGTGGGGCTTCGACAAAAGTGACAATAGCACATACAAACCGCAGAAGTTGTGGAATGTGCAAGTTATGATCGATTGTAAGGTTGTGGGATGATATTGATAACCTTATGTTTAACAAGCACGTTTACGGTCATTGGATACATCGATTCATACTCTATGCTAGTTGCATAGGCAAGATTCATATGGCACTCAGGCTGTCGAAAGATGTAGGTCAGGCGAGTAATAGAGAGCCAAATTTCTATACTGATCTACCATGTGTTGAAGCAGATGCATCATCTTCACTCTTTCGCTCTTACCTTGGAACGAGCAAGAATCCGGATCATTTTGACTTTTGCTTCCTCTTTGGCAACCAGAAGAAAGTTCAGATACAAATGGTCAAGGGCCGATTTACTGTCAATCCGCTCAATGAGTTGGTTCTCGCCTCTTCCGATATCAGCAACCTTCAAGAGGTTTCCAGTGCCATCCTCGACTCGAATCTGTCCCGATATGAAGAATACATCCACGTCGACAAACGACAAATCGACCAGCATCACTGGAAACTCGTCAAAAGTCGAGCCAACACTCAAGTGTTTCAAGAAAAGTCGGCAGGTTCGAGTCGCTCTTCTGTGCCACTTCCTCAAGTTTCGGGTATTTCGGCAAATTTGCCATCTTTGCTCTGTGTCGGCACGGCCGTCGGTGAAATGGAAGACATGATGTTCGGCGTAGTGAGTCCGACGCTCGAGATTATGCGCATCAAGGCGTCGTACGTAGAAGATTTGAGTGGAGCTGCCGTCTTGGCCAACATCATTGAGCCTACAGTAGCCAACCCGTTCAACTCTCTTGTTGTCAAGTGGATGGAGATGGACATTCCTCTGCAGTCCATGGGTCTTGTGAGAAATCGCGATTACGTCTACGTTGAAGCTACAGGATTCGTGCATCTTGCAAGCGGCGAGAAAGTCGGGTACCATATTTTGCACTCGGTGGATTTTCCAGAGACAACTGACTTGCCAGGTAGAGTTCGTGCAAATCTGTCGGTCTGCGGCTTCTTTCGCCAAATTCGTCCGAATGCTTGCGAGATCTTTTTGACTGGTTTGATCGATCCGGGCGGTGACATGATTCGTATGTTGGTTGTCCCTACGATGGCCAGCACATTCCTGTCGACTCTCAAGTACGCGCACTGCGGACAGATGAAGAAATTACAGTACATTCTCGAAAAACGCTACGCAGAAGCGAAGGAACTGGGAACGCCCAACCGAGAACATGTCTGCGCGACTTGCAATGCTCAGATCACGAATCGAAGACTTGGAGATTTCGGCAAGACTGACGCAACGTGCAAACTTTGCTTCGGATACGTGTGTCACAACTGCAAGATCCAGAGAAAATTGAGCTTCGTGACACCAGATTTGTTGCTAGCTCAGAGGCAAGTCACGTTTTGTGCGGTGTGTCTGAACGATGCAATTCGAGCACCTGCAGCCGGTATAGCAAGAGCCCAGATAACAGGATCGGCTACTGGAGTGTCTAACAATCACACGTTCAAATACGGCTCAGAGGCGAGTACTGCATCGGAATACATGAGTAGTTGTGGGTAGTTGTTTCCTACTCGACTGCGACAAACTATGAGGCATATCTCCGGCGATCTGTAATCAACACTGCCCACAGCGAGTGGATACACTACGTAGAAATCAACTCGGTCAGCCTGAATAAATGTATCTGCAGTTTTACATTTGATTGACCAGTCTCAAACAAATCGACTTTCTTTGGGAAAGAAGTGACAGTCTGACGGAAAGCCGAGCGACGATGGTTCTACGACACGGACAAGTTCTACTCAGAGGAAGAGATCATGGCGCCATGATCGACTTTTGAGATGGGTCCCATCACGCAGGTGCTTTCAGCACCTTTTCGTGCAGCTCCCACCGCTGCTGGAGTTCATCCAGCGGTGGCTATCGGCAGAATCTTCTGAGTCGTGTCGCAAAGCTTATCGTTACAAAAACGGCTAGACTCGGATCAGGCAGTCGTTCGTCGAGGCTTGTCTCCCGCTATGATTATTGCCGTGCCATCTTGTGTGCTGTGCTGCACGTCGAACGATCCATTGTTGCACGAAGGACGTCAGAAGTTAAGCAACATTCCAGCTAGCTCAAGCAAATATCAAATAAGAAACAAGTGTATTGCTTTAAGGAGATAGCTTTTGCCAACATCAGCCCTTCTGATCGCAACAACCTCGTCGAACGGTATCAGACACATGCACAGCGACTTTACAGCCAAAGAGTACCATCGGGTATCCGCTCCTTGTGAGCGTCCACAACCTTGCACAAGAACACGCTTATGTTATTGCGAATGATACGGTGCAGCCGGACCAATGGAGCTCGAGTGCTCATAGGTTTGATAGCAACAATGGGTCGAAGTGATGTGGGGTCACGTCAAGAACGATATCGCGAAACACGGCATCAATTTCGAGACGCGGTTTGGAGAAGTAGATTTGTATCATGATGTAAGGCTTGCTTCTTGACTATACGAAGGACGAAGAACGCATGCACATAATAGTGAAAGAACAATCCAAGTGAAGCTCAATAGTTCAACGCTCTTACGATGCTGATATATTCTTGACTATTGCAATACGATGAAGGTCTGGTCTACCATCAAAGAGCTGGTGGTGCGCAATATTCCGTCTTGTGGTAAATCTGATGCATCACCCATGTATCGACGTAGATACGGATCATCGAAATTTGTAAGAAACCCTTGATACGTCACTTGCGGACACACAGACCTTCTGACACTCCATTTGTTACGCATTGCATGCAGACTAATGATCGTGACACTGGCTGGTCGTGCAAGTTTGGTAGACACATCTAGGCATGTCGGAATAGTACAGCATGAAGTGACGACTACTTTCTCTCACCTATATCGACCTTGCGTCACGATGACTCCTATTGAATGCAGTGAAGCCGTTTTCGAAGAAAGATCGATACTTCACAGAGCCATATGTGGTTGGTGGTTAGATTGAGAGGCAGCTATCATTCACTGCATAAATGTGTGGCAGCATATGCATCCCCCTACGCTCTTTGTGTGAAATAGTCTTTCTTTTGATCTTGCTCAATCAAGCACATGTATCTGTCGACCAGAACGCTATGAAAAAGCGCCAACGAAGCCTTCGATCAAATGCTCGCACCTGCCAGTATATTCATGGACCAGCAAGCTCGTGCATCGTGCGATTTGCTCGAGAACTTGTGGACTGCTGCACGAGTGACTTGTTGACTGAAAAGGCTCGATCCTTCAGCTTCGATGGGCTCTATCGTCGCTCGACAGTTGAGCAGTCGCCGATCGAAAATGATCCAGTGCTACATTCTGACGATTCCTACTGTCGAGGGATGCGCAGTTCCTGCAGTAAGAGCATGTTGGTGTCGTCGTTCCACAAGGACACGATCTCAGAGCGTGATGTGCACTCTATCTTGTCAACATGACGATGCGTGCATTTACAACTTGAAATGACGAGACACTGGAAATGCAAATAGGAAGCGGGGTATGACTTGAGCTGCAGCTGATGAGCAAAAACAGCTGCTGTGGTGAAGCTTTGCGGGATGTCCTTCTGTGTCGCCCAGCGCTGCAGGACGTCGGACAAATATTTCGAAAATTATTCGTATGGACACTCTGTCAGATGCTGAAAATTGTCAGGCTACCAATAAGATTCTGAAGGAAGAGGCGCGTCACCACGACATTGGTCTGATACCTACGTTCCGCAAGCTGCTTAGATTGTCAAACGACACAAAAGAGCTCAGGAGCATGTTCCAAAGCTTGCGATGACAGTGCTAATCCCTTAATATGCAACATAGCTCGTTTATCGAATGCCTCCTTCCAATAGCATCTGCACCACGGGGTTGTTGAAAAGAAACTATGCGACTTTGCGCAGCGTCATGTTCATAGAATTCACAACGCGTCTTCAGCTCCGCTGGACATAAATTAGTGGGATAGAACCTGGATGATACGCCGCTGCTGTGCGCGCGATCGCAAGAGACTTAGCCAGCATAAAAGTCGCCTAAGTGTAAGCGGCCAAAGGTCTGTTGAGCAACACTATCTGCCCCTTGCCAACAACACACTGGCTAATAAGCTTAGTTTTGGCAGTAAGGGGCAGTGTATACGAGACGACACGAATGACTCTATTGCCGATTCCACCTTCATGGCCACCGTCCTAGCTATCTAGAACATCTATCACAGTGTCTAGGTGAGTGGGATATGCAAATCTGTCACCCACTCATATCGTGACAACAGGATCAGAATAAAGTTGGCGGCTGGTTTCGTGCCGAACGTTGACTGTAGGCGTCAGTGGTGTGTCATTGTGCCGCAATTTCCTTATCCACCAGTGCTTCACTGTTTGAGTCCATCAGTTCCTCGCCACCTTTTTACATCGCATAGAGAGTGGACGTCATAATAATCTTTACCATCTGTCCCTCGCCTCTCCCTTCCTTTCTCTCTTCTTGTCGTGCTCAGTTCACGTTTAGCTCAGACACTTCAGAGTCTGAAACTAATTATTGACTTCGAGTCAACAGTCAATTCGCCTCATGCAGCTTCGATTTCCGTTGCCGGCCGGGTACTTCGCTAAGTTTGATTTGCTACCAGATGAAGTGCACAACTATCAGACGCTAGCAAGCGACATCGTCCGAGAGACGAAGCGCGATTTGGACCACTACATCAAAGACGGTCGCAACCTCATCGACGCGCATACGTGGAAACTCGCCAAGTCCAAGGAACGACTGCACTGCTACCGAAGACGTCACGCTCAAGGTTCTGGAAACCAACGCGGACTGTACAGCAATTCAGGAGCTAACAGGAGGAACTCGATCGGCTATACTTCACGTTCACGTCCATCGCTGGGCGCTACGAGTTCTACGAGTCGTTCTGGGTGTGAAGACCATAACGTGAGTCATTTGTCAGCGTCCACTCCGTCGTTGAACGACATTGAAGTGCGTCACAAAAGCCTTCGACCGACAGTGATTGGATACGGTATTATGGACGGCACTGTGGACGACTTGGTTTACGGTCTGTACCAATCATCAACCACCGAAATGAAGACAATGTCTGCTTTCCTCGAGGACAACTCGCTCATTGACTCTGCAGTGCTGAAAACGATCCGGCAGACACGTTCATCGTATCTTGGACTCAAGTGGAAACTATCTCGTACAGTAGGTGGCAATCGAGACTGCTGTTATATGGAATACGTTGGTATGTCAGAGGATGCCAACGGGCAGCGGTATGGATACCATGTCATGGAGTCTGTGGACGTTCGCAATTGTCCACACTTTGATGACAACTCAATCGTGCGTACGAACGTATCCTTCTGCTTTATCTTTCGGATGGGGAAATTGGCGGATCAAATTGAGGTGTTCATGGAGGGTGCATACGATTCGTCGGCTGATGTGCTCACGGCTGGAGGCGTAGGCGACTGTCGCAGCACAATGGATATGCTGTTTAACCTTCCGTCTGCATTGGTGGGTGCCGAGGCGAAGAAGATTTCAGCCATGGTAGCTAAGCAGTCTGGAGCGCTACGTGGTGCGAGCAGCAAGAATCAGAGTGGTAATCACTGCTCGATCTGTCGGGCCAAGTCAGGCTTGTTATCCTCACGCACTACCTGCCAGACATGCGGTGCCGTCATCTGCAGTAAATGCCGGATTCGAAAGGTGACGTTTTCTAAGCGAGGCAAGGTCAAAGTCTCGTGCTGTAGGATGTGCATGGTCATGGTTAAGGACCAGTCGCCTTTTGGCGGCGAAAGGCTTGAGCAGCAGGAAGCAAAGCCCAAACAGGACTCTCCTGAGAAACATCGAAGTAGGAGCAGCAACTGCTGCGACAACACCAAGCTAGACGTGATCAACCCTTCTATCTCGACAATGTCCCTCGCCGACACTGAGCTCTCGTCGTCATACTCGTCGTGGCAGTCAAGTTCAGTATTGTCAACGCAGTCGATTTCAATGTCGTCTTTGCACTCAGATCATGACGACAGTCTCTACAGCTCAAATGCCCCTAGTCTTGCCATGGGCTCGCTCGAACGGAAAATGCCAGCGCTAATGGAGAGCGAATTACCACCGCACACCTCTGTAACGTGCCAGAGCGAGCAGCAACGTCAATACGAGCAGCAGCAACAGCAGCAGCAGTTCCTGATTCGGCAGCACGTGAAGCAAAACTCCGGCTCGAGCGCTCCGAACCCACGACATGCTTCGACTCGAGAGGGTCTTTACAACCAAATGCTAGAGCTACAGATGCAGGCCGAGTGGGCCTACAATTTGACCAACCAGAACGCCAACATGATGAACTCGAGGCAATAGTTTGTTAGTGTAGGCTCGTTGTTTGCGGCAGAAATGAATGGAAATGAGTCTGACCTGGATGAATGTCTTCTCTTAGCAGCATTACGCTCATCTAAACGCTTGCATGTGTTCTTGCCTGTGTATCTCACACTCTAGCATGTTGATAATTGCGTCTACATCGCGTCCCAGTGCACTTGACGCGGTAGCTGTAGGGCACTCGTTCTCGCCAAACTGTGATTCGGCTCGATTATGGACCAGCGCCGCGCCCTTACGCTGTCTCTTCATCGGCAGCTTCGTGTCCAAGGCCGAGATACCGAGCACTGCGTCTCGACCTAAACCCTTCCATCGAGATCACCGTCGCGCGTCTTTGCAACGCTGGTCATTTGATGACAGCACGTCTGCTACAGTCTCTGCACGCCACGCATGGCATCCTCACGCAATGCGCTTCGCTATCGCATCGAACGCCACGCTTCTGATAGAGCTTCTAATTGAGAAACAGCTGGTCCGCGCAGAATTGCAGTAGAAACCTCGCATTGCTCCACAAGCGCTGCAGTCGCACCAAATGCGTATCGCAGCTTGCGGCCTTGAACGACGACATCGCACTCGAGTGCCGTTTTGTAGACTCTCGTTCTACGCACGATATCGACCATATGAAGTACTCGCGTGTAGTCACTTGCTCGATGTCGCGGACTTTGAAGGGGGGGAGTAAATCCTGGGCGAGCGATGATCCCTCTTCTTTTTGGTCCATATGACGCGGCCTTCTCTGTTGCATAGGACGAAAGACTTCTTTCTTACAGCAGTACACAGCAACCATTTGGCATATACCCAGGATAATCACTTGATATCTTCTCGCTCTCTACCTTCAATTCAAACAGTAGAGCTGACGCGCTGTATCTGTTGCTCGATGCTTGGTCCGTAAAGAAGTGGTTGAACGTGCTGATACTTTGACTACTTGCATGATCGCTTCCATGATGTCTCCCTTGTCCTTCTTTCGCTTCATGGTGAGGTCGCTATTAAGCCTTCTAAACGTCATCTTAAGATAGACCGTCGACCTAGAAAGAGTGACATCATCGCTGTCTGTGAGGGTGTCTAGGGGTACGCTAGATGCTCTTATATGCGAAGGAAGAGCGGACGATGTGCATAATGAATACACTCCGTCCGCTGGGGTGTGGCCAGAGGGGGCACGATTAAATAAAATCATTGATGTTGTATTCACGTGTAATAACTGAAAGCGGGAATAGTTCGAGCGATTTGGCTCGCCGCGGCACACGCCATATCAATGTCGGGGCCCAACATGCTTGCGATATCATAGTCCCGTTCGATGCTTGCACGAATACCACCACTTTCACCACTTTCGCTGATTGTTGGCAACATCTTCGCCAGCTTGCGTCGCTTCATGGATTCTTGTAAGCACGGAAGACGGATCTCTGCATCATCAGCACTAAAAGGCTGCGCGAGTAGCGTTTTAATCACCTGAAAAGCTTCTCCTGGTTTCTTGATAGTCGCTTTATGGACGGTGACGTGGGAGCCGCATATCTCCGAAACCCAAAAGAATTGCCAATTGTCGGTCAAGTCGGTGAGCAGTGCCATCACTAGGTCTTTAGCAAGCAGATCCAAAGCGATCAGCCCTGACAACGCTTGGAAGACTGAGCCTGATTTAACTGATCTCTTCACTTCAATCAGCATCTTCACTCCAGGCAAGAACTGCAAACTGGAAGGGTCCTCCTTGACGATGTCACTCAGTACGAGGAGATCCGTACGTCCAGCGAGCTCAATATCGTGCCCACGAGCTAAAACATTGAGGACATCCTGTTCTTTTTCCACGCCAACCACGCAAAGTTTCTTCTCCGAGAGCACAACTCCAATATTGTCTTCGACGTATGCGCGATATCGTTCTCGTTGCTGCTCCTCAGCAAGCGTAGTGCTTTGACCACGTTCATCGCACACGCTTTCCCATTTGAATGCTGCAGTCGGAGTGTACACTCTAGCTGCAAATAGAATCGTCCGTGCAGGTTCCACATGAATGTTCAAGTCTTCCAGAAGTTCCCTGCCCTTGCTGAAGCCCATTTTCGAATGGACGTATCGCTTGCGCTTGGTCTGCACAATTTGCTCGTGCATCTCGTCAATTTTCGCTGTCACCGATTTCTGACCGGCCGCACCTTCTGGGAGTTCCACCAAGATGTGAATCTCTTCTTCTCCCAGCTGAAAGTCCCCAAAGTACTCCGGCTTGTTAAGCTTCCACGATAACCACATCTCCTCCTCATACTCAGCGCTCTTGCCAGCTTGTAAGAAGTTCTTCACACGAAGGTCGTCCTTCAACCACGCACCGTCCTTCTGCGCCAAGTACAGCGTCAAATCTTTTGCGGCAAAGCTATAGCGCTCTTTGTATCGCTTCTTATCGAAAATGGCCTCCTGCAGCGCGCTCACTTTCGCATCACGTGCGATCTTCACCGGAAACACACTCCCTTTGCCATAGACACCACACCACAGCTCCACCTCGGCCATGGCAGAAAGTTCGAGACTGAGAAAAGCAACGAGTGAGAATACACTGCATATTCGATACCTGTCGCAAATTGATAATGTCGTTGGGGGTCGACACAGACAGAGTCACCACTTTTATTCTTTCTAGTCATTACAATATCATGTATGTCTCTATCATACTATACGTTCTTCTTCTTATATATATCTATTGAATATTGATAAAAAAAAGGGTTCCACAAGGTCAACTCTTGCTATGTATGAACCCGTCACAATAGCGAATTATCGTTCGAGTGTCGATGTCGATACAAATTTCGAGTGTCACCACTGAGTCACTACCATGATCATCACTGAATGATCACAACTGAGTCATCGCTATGGTGTGACTCATCAGCGTATTTTATTTCGATGTCTTTTCATTCTCTAAGTCATTGTAAAAGGAGCTCTATTTACCTGAGTCGCCTGCGTCTCACTTCCTTGGCATTTTGATACCTACAGTCACTATAAATAGATGTCATTGATTAGTGACAGCTCGATTCCAGACCGCCAATACCGATATATTCTGATATTCTTCGCTTAGGATCAGACATCTTGTTCTTATTCGATTGATCACTAAGCCAAAGTCTTTTATTATTGTGTTTCAGAGGGAGGCGTCTCTCAGTCATTCTTCGAGTTGATTGTTTGGTATGAATGATACCAATGTCATCCTCGATTCAAGGAGAGGTACTAGATTTGTTGTTATTCATTCTCGTTCGCTTTGTTTTCCAGTCTCAGCTGCAGTGTGGTGTGTATGGCGAGGGAACTGTGTTTCCGTCGAAATTGCGTGCAACGCAGAAGTGAGCGTACTGCAGGAGGCTATTGCTAGCAGATACAAAGTCGTGAGCAATCGTTTGGAGGTGTATTCAGCCACTTTGAAGCTCTGCTTGGCGTGGAAGAACGACGAGTGGCTAACGGACGACGACAAATCGGATGCCTTGTAGCCAGAAAAGAGTGACAATGCGTTCAACAAGATGCGCCCATCGTGGAAGCTCGACGACGATTACCTCAAGAACTATGATCTGGTCGAAAATAACATCCACCTGCTGGTGGAACTCCCAGATGCTGCTGGTGCTGCGGGGAAGCAAGGAGAACGGATCGATGAGGTATTGTCTGTTGTGGATTCTCAAGTTCTATTGAATATTTGGAAGTCAGTTGTTATAGTCTCATCAGAAGATGTGTCCTCAGGAACAGCGTTGGTTGTGGATCGAACAGCGACACACTTGTGTTTGCATACCAACTTGCACGTATGGATGCAGGCATTCTCCAAGTGGTCAATTTGTCACCCTCACGCAATCATCCCAGCAGAAATCACCGTGACAAGTTGGAACCAAATGACACTTTCTGCTTTGTCAAGTCCTGGTCTCTCTGTAAAGGGCCATTGTCTGCACTAAACGAGAAATTCTAGTTGGATACATTGGTGATTGTGATGGATCAGAGATTAATGAGCAGTATCGATCATATGGCTTTACGCTGGAGGGAACTCCCCATGAACCGCCATCCGAAAATGAGAGCTGTGATTATTGTTAGCTTGCATTTTTTGAATACCGTTCTCCTGAGAGTATCCTTAATCGTCCGCTGTCCGCGCCTTGCATAAAAGAACTTTTAGAGTACCCCTAGACACTCTTAGAAAAAGCAGTATAGTACTATATATTACATAGCAGTGTATTTAAGGTAAGCATAGTAAATTTGTATATACTGCTTAGGATGTACTCTTTGTAACGCGCAGAAGAGTACTTACTACACGTAGCTTTACTTAGAGTACTACTAGACAATTGATAGCAGCAAGTACTACATTAGTATTCTCATTCTTTCACTTGTCCCTTGTTAAAGGCTTTGATTGCTTGCTCTTGGGTCCAGGATCTTTCGTCTGTGCTGTAAGTTCCATCTGCGGCGGTCCTGGCCTTTCACGACAATCTTCAGCAGCACAATATTGCATTCCTGCAAGGAACAAAGTCTGATGCGGTATTTCTGACCAATACCCTGACGAACTTGAGCTACTCAATGTGACGGGCAGCACTGAGAGCCATTTGATCCTTTGGACGTGCGTCTCGAGGGCATCATGGGCACCAAGATCAAGAAACTCTGCGATATTGTTTCTATCACGCTAAACAAGAGCGCCGTGGTGGTGCCGGAGATGCGCTACAAGACCATAAATGCATTGCTCAAATTCTAGTCTCTTGATTGAAGACCTTCTCTAAATTACATGCAGCATCACTTGGGAGATAGATGCCTCTGGTATAGTAATTCATATCGTAGGGCAATCAATCCTATCCAGACCTTACTCAGTATATTCAGCCGTAGTCGATGGCCTCACCAAAGTGTCAAATGAGTCTAAAGCTAGCCACCACAGGTTGGTAGAAGAGATTCACTCATTCATTGATTTTGACGTTTCGAGTGTGTTTCTGTGAGTTGAAGAGTATGGCAAACTGTTCCCAATGAGCTCTTCACGAAGGATAAGCGAGGCGTCGCTCTTAAAGGCTTCGGCGATGCATTGCGCACAGAAGATAAGCCTTTTGTCATTTACCTTTTGGTTGTACGATGACAAAACACACACTTGCTCTTTGGTGCAACATCGTTTGCATACCCACTCAGCACAGCACACACAAGCCCGAGGCGCTGAGCGTAAAAAGCCACTGAAGCCGCGACTGCACACTCGACAGCGACTTCCTGTTTGAGGGCGAGTGTTTTGCCGGCTAGTAGCGATGATTTCTGATGACATTGAACTGGAACCATGACTGCTGCTGGTAAACGAGTCTCGCCCTGTTCGTAAGCGCATCCATCGGACAAGTTTCTTCATCTGCGCACATTCGACGTAACGAGTCATTGAAAGCCACTGCGTCGAAATGGTATGAAGTGAGAGGTTGTTCAGCATATTGTTCGTCGAGTGGAAGTCAAAGTATCCACGCGTGTAGCAATCAACAAGCGTCGTGGACTTCTGACGAAAAAACGTGCATGTTGACATGTTGGCTCGATCGACGCCGTAGTCTCGAAACATCGGAAGCTGCTCAAATTCGAGCGAATGAATGAGGTGAAAGCCCACGAGTTCGCCGTAGTCATTGGGCACCATTCCAGTTGCTTCGATGCATATGTAGTCACGGGGCTCAGACAGCGAGTAATAGCGCCACGTGACTGTGAGCGCGTGGAAGATATCATCCGAAGACGGACTCTCCACGCAACAGAGCACCTTGCTATTCATGACACCGTCTTGCACAAACATGGATCGCGCTCGCATAGCATCAGTGTTTATCGCAGTGGAGGCGTACATGACATCGCTCAAACTACCTGCTACAGTTCCGAGCATCAAGAGTGACGGTAGTCCTGCCTTCTTTGGGTGAGCTTCACCAGCTCGCATACACGTGGAGCTACTTCCACTCGGCATTGAATTCTGTGGCTGAAACTCTTTAAAGACTCGGACACCATCTCTACGTTGCAGCTCCCGCCACACTCGTGAGTCAGGGAATCCATCCCTCGTGAGCTGAAGTTCCTTCTGCTGCGTCAGGTTTGTTTCCAGCAAATTCATCGACAGTTCCAAGATCGTCTTCATGTCCAAGCTCGTAAGCTCAAGACGCGGGAGCGCCTGGCTCATCAGGTCGTCTTTGGACATGGAGAGAGCACTAATAGTTTCTCGATCGGCACCTCTTGCTTGGTCACCCTGTGGAGAGTTGGTAAATGCCAGTAATCGTGCTCACGATATCACAGACAGATTTCAAAGAGATATCGCGAAGTAGCAAGTAAAACGCTCACCACTTGTGGAAAACTTGACGCGATTGTGCACGTAGTGTCGTGTGTGCGTGCTACTAAGAAGACAATTTAGCTAATGGTGCTAATGAAGACGAGCTCTTTTTACCAGTCGTCGTGTGAGTCTGGCAATACCGACTGACATTAGGCACGACGTTTTGCATGCGCCCATCACAGTGATCGCACTCCCTGGCCACCATAGCCAGAATGTAGTATGTACATCCAGTCACATGCTCTTCGCCTTGACGCGCTCCCCATTAGGCCAATTACATTTTGATCTGTCTTCTGAGTTCTGACTCCATTCGGGTCGGAGCGTGAACCTATCGCTGATAGCTCAATATGTGTAGCATTGGTCAATCGTCATGGGAATTTGTTATCGTTTGAGCGTTTGCTACAACTTGAGTCTTCTTGAAGAAGCTTTGCAGCTTCTAAGGTTGAAGATGAGGATGCACTGCCACGTGGATCTCACCTGATACGATATATCGGTGGCATTAGCTATCGTGCATTAATGTGCATTGTCTCCTTGCTGTACCACCCTTTTTGTCTGACATAAAACTAGGATGTGGCACTGGCCTGCACTCGAGCTGAGATACAATTTCAAAAGAAAGGGGAGAGCTTCGCGACGTTGCGTCAAGAGCGATGAAGGCGCATAACTTTTCTTTTAAATGAACTAAAGCATTACACTGCAAGTCTTATAATACCGACGTCAATGTCCATGGCGCCGCCTCGAAGCACCTTCCTACATGTGAATGTCGCGTAACTCTACAGAACGCATAAGTCGTAGAGGAGACCAGCAACTTGCTCTGTCCTGTCCTTTGTACGACTTTCCCGTCTCAATTGTTTGTTAAAGGGAAGTGCTGTCAGGAACTAGGGCGTACAGGATTAGAGAACAAGACAATGCACGCTATCATCACGTCTCAGTCACCATCATGAATTTCGTAGTGATGATGCTCACGACATAGGACGTTGTCCGTACTTACTCGATATGCCTGTCTGTAGTGAAGGCAGAGACAGCAACAGACACGATCTCCCACATGCTCAGCTTCCATGTTTGCTGCAGATACTATCCCGCATGGCAAAACCAATATGATTGATACAATACGAACCTCTTCGAGTCTGCAGGAATTTCCTTCATTCCAAAGTTTGCGTCACCATCAACACCAATGCATGAAAAACGAAATCAACATGTCATTTGTGGTCTGCAATACCTGATGCCCATTGAGGTTTGGGATGCTCACTTGATCCAATTCTTGACGCTGAATGAGACTGTGGCGCTAGCAGAACTAAGCTCCTACTTTTACAACGTCGTACACGACCACGTCCAGCTACGAACTGAGTCAACTCTAGTTTGTTCAGTTAAGGACTTACTGACGGTGCTGAACAAGTGGCATAATCTTCAAAACGTAGCGTTCCAACCCATTGACAATGATTTAGAGAACGACAGATTGCACGAAAGAATTTGCTACAACGTAGATGCTACGGGAGGACTCAATCTTGAGCGTGTTCAACGTGATTCTGAGCCAGAGCCATTTCATGGAATGAATGGCAGCTACTTGGATGAAGACGGAGTGAGTGTTGCAATGCAATACATCTGTCCAAAAGTGCTACAAAGCTGCATTTGCGACGGCAGCGTAAGCCGTTTAAATCTATCTGGAATTACGCGCGTGAGCTTGTTCGATGGAGTGAACTGCTTACAAGAACTTGGCCTTAGTGGCTGTAATTACATCGACGGATTGCATTGGTTGACAGGCATCCATGAGGTAGATCTGAGCTACTGCAAGTTCTTGGAAGACGTGTCGTTCTTGAGCAGCTCGAAACATGTCGACCTATCGTACTGCCATGGTGTCACAAACCTTGCACCATTGGCAAATTGCGAGACTGTGCAGCTCAACGTGTGTCGAGGAGTTCGTGACGTCGATCCGCTAGGTCAGGTTCGCTGCGTGAGTCTACGTAATTGTCCACACGTGAGAGATGTAAGCGCACTTGGCAACGTGCACGAATTGGATCTTGGTGGGTGTGCAAATGTAACAAATGTCAGCGCGCTGGGCAATGTGCACGACTTGAATCTTTCCGGCTGCATTTATGTGACTGACGTCAGTGCACTTGGACAAGTCCACACTCTCAAACTGCGCAAATGTTCCGGAATTGTTGATGTATCAATGCTTGGTGGCGTGCAGAACTTGGACCTGACGGGATGCATCAATGTCACAGCTGTGAATGCCCTAGGACGAGTGCCCAAACTTCAGCTCGCGCTTTGTCGACATGTTGATGATATTTCAATGCTAGGAATTGGTGTGCAAGATCTCTCCCTACGGCAATGCGATGCAGTGACAGACTTGACAGCTCTACGATTGAGCTCCAGTCTTCGTGAGCTGGATCTGTCTGGATGCGTAGGGTTTACAAGTGCCGAACTTCGTAACCTACCGCCACTTCGTCGACTTGTACTTTCACGGTGCACTCAATTGACGTCACTTGAAGGTCTTACCCGTATCCGTGAACTTGATGTGAGCTTCTGCAAGAACCTGATATCGTTGGGGACATCACTACGCGGGATACACACGATCGTGGCCTATCGGTGCGAGAAACTTGTGGATATCGAAGTTCTACAAGAGTCTAATCTGACAAAAGCCAATTTGTCAGGATGTTCATGCGTCAGCGACGTCAAGTATCTTGCTGGAGCGCGAGAGATAGACCTGCGCTTTTGTGACGCACTTGAGGACGTCCAACCGCTGGCGAGAAGCTCTCGTATCGTAAAGCTCGCCGGGTGTTCCAAGTTGGTCGATGTGTCACCTCTTGAATGTGCTTACGAGCTGGACTTAAGCTACTGTCCCCATGTTGAGGACGTGTCACCTTTGAAATCCGTTCATACATTGTCACTGCGTCACTGCCCGAAAATTCGCGATGTCTCTGCGTTGTCCAATGTCCACTCGATCAATCTTTCAGGTTGCGTGGCGCTTGAAGATGTGTCAGCATTGCGGAACGTGCACGAACTCAACTTGTCGGATTGCTGCAAGGTAACGGACATTAGCATGCTTACAGGCGTTCGTGTACTAGACCTGCGCTACAACAAGACGAACAGCGATGTCTTGAAAGCTGGAATTGCAAAGCTGCGTGACCATGTGCCTATCATTCGGATGTAGAGAGATCAACGCCATGATACATTAGCTTCCACATCGTATTGATAATACACATTCGATGCATTGGCCTTCCTCATTGTGCTATTACAATAAGTATCCTCCATCGTTCGATCTCAGTGGATGGCTCTTAGTCTGCCCAAAAGGGAGCTGTCGAGCTGATACATTGGCTACTCTTTGCACCGCCAGACTCATATCAAGACCTTAGCTCAACGACAAAGAGGCAGCTTCAATATCAGGATGAGCACCTCCGATGTCTGGAGAGCAGTGTGCCCTCTGCCCGGATATACCGACAAAACCTTCTTTGACCGTTGTTGTTCGGGCGTGACATCAATCCCTCAGACGCGTTTCAGAGAAGTCCGATAAGTGGGAAAACGTCCGTGTGTATCAGTCACAAAGAGCACAGCACGGACTCGTTGAAGTCTCGAATCTTGCCAGATACGCTACTCCTAGAAGCAAGCTTTGTGAGCAGATGGTGGTCAACGCCGGCGTGATAGAGCACTATTGTCAAAGGAGCTTCAGATGGAATGAAAGAGGGAAAAAGGAATCCTTGTGGAAGCTATCGTGCGTGCGTGCGTGCAAGAGTACCGACGAGACGGATGTGGTGAAAGCGTTGCAGATGCGCGACATTCTAGCGTCACTGACTGGAGCGCGTAGTGGATTTCGTTGGCAGACCGTATCCAAGAAATGGTCTGCTTGACTCCTGTGGAAGATTAATGCACCACAGGGAGGGGATAGTGAAAAGAAGTACCAGTACGCTAGTCCCTTCTTGCCAGTCAAGTAACGAGCGACGGATACAGTGCGTCGATTTCGCCGTATCGATCAAAGACGGAGGCGAGAGGAGGTTGAACCAGAGCTTCATTGGTTACACCTGGATACGTGCTAGACGTCGTCATCGGACTAGACTCTAGATGCGGGCACTGTGTACTACTGTGAGAGAGGTCCTTCATCTGCAGCACGGGAGGGACCCTGAAGAAGAGGAAAGAGAAGTCGGTCTGGATCAGGTGACGATCACCCCCAAAGTGCCGTAACAAGCGCGATATCGTGCAAGTGACGTCGAACGAGTACTGTCACATGGCTACCTTCAAGCAATTCACTGCTTGGAATGAAGACCTGAAGTAACAGCATCCTGAGTGCGAGAAGTTCCTTGCAGAGATGCCGTTGTTCAAGACCGCGAGCTACACGAAGTACCCAGAGCGACTGCAGTTCTTCTGAAGCAACGTGACGTTTCTGCTGAACTTCAGCGCAAAGCGGTCGTTTCTCAAGTGGAATTTCTATCGGAAGCGTATAACTCATATGGCGGTCGATGCGATTGCGAAGCGCATTGTTCTGACGGTGAGCATGACGATGTGCGTGGTGTTCGGGGACTGAAGTAAGCGCAATGGCATTAAAAGACACGCGTCCAGTCCGGTGAAGGGATTGACAGGGGCGTTGCAGAAGCGCGCGAGGACGTGCAAGGGTGGAGCTGTGGTAGAGAGGCGGTGGCTGGGGATACCTTGCTACAGCTTAAGAAATGTTACGGAGTGCTCCGGTGCGACCACGCAGAGTGCAGAGCCAAGTACTGGGATCGCAACGTGAGCGCGGTTATCAACATGCTGGTGCTGCTTAAGAGCGAGCTGTGCGGGGAGGGACGCATAAAGGCGCTTCACAAGGCGGACGCGTAGACTAGGCATACGAAAGAAACACAAGTAGCGACGAATAAAGGTCCACCAAGCACAGCTTGCAGGCAATCCTGGATAGTTATAACGTGAGACTGCAATCCTAACCGAAGCGCTGGCTCTGGGACACCTCTGGCTGGAAACCTTCCTGTAAAAAGTATTTTTCCACTGCGTCTGCAACACCGCGGCCTTCGTTAATCGCCCACACTACCAGAGACTGGCCACGCCGACAATCACCAGCGGCAAACACACCCTCCACAGACGTTTGGTAGTCACCATACGCAGCACGGATGTTGCGGCGCTGGTCCACCTCCAGACCGAGATCCTCTGCGATCTTTTGTTCGGGGTGCACGAAACCCATGGCAAACAGCACCAAGTCACACGGGATCTCTTCCTCGCTGCCAGGAATTTCAGTGATAATGTTTGTCCTGCGATCTTTCTCACCCCGCACAGTCACTACATGAGTGATCTCACCCTTGTCGTTGCCTTTAAATGCCTTCGTGACGCGAGAGTACTTCCGTGGGTCATCACCGAACACAGAACGCACCTCGGCGTGACCATAGTCAACACCATAGGTACGCGGGTACTCTGGCCATGGGTTGTCCGGGGCACGCTGAGTCGGGGGCTGCGGGTTGTGCTCTAGGTTCACCACAGATTTGCATCGCTGCCGCATGGACGTAGCGATGCAGTCGGTGCCCGTGTCACCGCCACCAATTACTACGACGTCTCTGCCTTCCGCCGTGACAAATTCACGGTCCCAGCCGCTTTGCAGCTTTCCGTCCACCGTCAACAATAGCCGCTTCTGATTCTTGGTAAGAAATTCCATTGCAAAGTGGACGCCCTTGAGGTCGCGACCAGGAATGTCCACGTCTCGTGGCACAGTAGATCCCATTGCCAGCACGATGGCGTCGTTTTCGGCCTGTAGCTGCTCTACGGGCGTATTGCCTCCAATCTCGGCATTAGTGACAAACTTGATGCCCTCCTCTCGCAGCAAATCCACGCGACGGTTAACCGTTTTCTTCTCCAGCTTCATGTTGGGGATACCGTACATGAGCAAGCCGCCGATGCGATCCTCTCTTTCGTATACTGTAACGTAGTATCCCTTTTGGTTCAGCTGGTCGGCGGCTGCAAGACCTGCGGGACCGGAGCCCACAACTGCCACGCGAAGGCCGTTACGACGCGGGATACGGGGTACAATCCATCCTTCCTCAAAGGCACGATCCACAATAGCATATTCCGTATTTTTGATGGTGATGGGATCATCTACGAGTCCAGCAACGCACGCAGCTTCGCACGGCGCAGGACACACGCGCCCAGTGAACTCGGGAAAGTTGTTGGTCTTATGCAGGCGATCGATGGCCTCCTTCCACTCGTCACGGAACACGAGCTCATTCCATTCCGGAATCAGATTGTTCACGGGGCAGCCCGTGTTGGTCTGGCAGAAGGGCGTACCGCAGTCCATGCAGCGCGCCGCCTGAATCTTTCGCTCCGTGGGTTCGCGGCAACCCGTATTGATCTCGTTCCAGTCATGTACGCGCTCGGCCACATTGCGGTACGGGTCCGCCTCGCGTTTAAACTCGATAAAGGCGCGTGCGCTGTCTATCTGGCCCTTGGAACCGTCGCGCTTCTCAAACACAGGCTCAGAGACGGAGGACGCCTTCCTCAGTAGAGTAGTGGAGCGAACAGCCGATAAGGCTGACAGACGCTGGCGCACGACGGACTGCATTTCACAGAGAAATCAAGGAAGATGCTGAAAGGTGCGGAGTCTTCTAGAAGGCCGAAGTGACTGCGCAAATGCACGCAATTGGAAGAATGACAGGCTGAGGCCAAACGCTGCCCGCAAAAATAATAAACTATTGTTACTATATACAAAACAAATTCATCAGATCAGACTTCAATCATTAAACCATCTTGTATAATGGTTTCTATTTGCCGAAGTAATATTACAAAACACTTCTACTTTCCACATATCAAAGAATTCGTAAAATAATACTAGATTTTGTCTGATTTTTTTGTTCTCCAAGAACTTGCAGTAGCTCAGATCTACCTCATGAATGCCTGTCAACCAATGCAATCCGTCGATGTAATTGCAGCCACTAAGGCCGAGTTCTTGTAAGCAGCTCACTCCATCGAACAAGCTCACGCGCGTAATTCCAGACAGATTTAAACGGCTTACGCTGCCGTCGCAAATGCAGCTTTGTAGCACTTTTGGACAGATGTATTGCATTGCAACACTCACTCCGTCTTCATCCAAGTAGCTGCCATTCATTCCATGAAATGGCTCTGGCTCAGAATCACGTTGAACACGCTCAAGATTGAGTCCTCCCGTAGCATCTACGTTGTAGCAAATTCTTTCGTGCAATCTGTCGTTCTCTAAATCATTGTCAATGGGTTGGAACGCTACGTTTTGAACAATCGTGACGCACGCGGATGAGCCTAGCGCTGGCCATGGGCTACAGTCGATATGGCTGGAAGAAAACAAGACACCGGATCATGCCAACCCAGAAATTGCTCTGCAAATGATCAGCAAGCGTCTCGCCACGCATCGCGAAGGTAAAAGCGCTTGTATCGGTTCAGATTTTGTGCTCAATTTGATGGCAACTAAAACATTACACTGCACAGTCTTTCCAATTCCGAATGTCAATGTCGACACCACCCCGAGGCGCATTCCTACATGTGAATGTCGCGTATCTCTACAGAACGAATAAGTCGTAAAAGAGATCAACAACTTGCTCTTTCCTGTCCTTTGTAAGACTTTTCCGTCCCAATTATTTGTTGAAGGGATGTGCAGTCAGGAACTAGGGCGTACGGGATTGGAGGAACTGGGATTGAAGGACAAGACAATGCACGCTATCATCACGTCTCAGTCACCATCATGAATTTCGTAGTGATGATGCTCACGACATAGGACGTTGTCCGTACTTACTCGATATGCCTGTCTGTAGTGAAGGCAGAGACAGCAACAGACACGATCTCCCACATGCTCAGCTTACATGTTTGCTGCAGATACTATCCTGCATATCGACTTTCCAGAATACTAAGCGCACGACATCCTCTCTTCTGCAACATCTGCACTACTCGTGTCGCCAGTCCGTAGCTTGTCGTATTAGTCATTGCCAGTGGTAGACGATGCCGGCAAAGCATCAGCTGCAATCATCTTGCTTGTCTCGTTGAAGTACAGGCACCTGATAATTTGCTCAAGCGAGGGCTATGCCCAATGCTAGAAGAGTGATGAGCTTCGCGGTCAGCATCTGTTTGTTGTCGGCATGTATTTCGGAGAATTATTTTTGCAGTGAGAGCTTGGCTTGTGTAAGTTGCAATTTTCTGATATGGTGAAAATTCTAGACCATTTGAAATTTTGATCATTTAAACGATTTTACCGCCTTGGATCGAAGGCCTGAAGTAACAGCATCTTGCATCAATTATTACGCAGCCACAAGCTTCAATATTTCAAAATTATTTAGTCAAATTGTTTCTGTGCGCCAACGAACAAACCTGGAAGAGGCAATTCTGGATAGTTATAACGCGAGACTGCAACTCTATGGCTGTTGAGCCTCCATTTTCATCTGCCTTTGCACCTCCTTCGAGTCACCTGTCGGATGAATTGCACAGATTTCTAGATGCGCAGGAGCGTAATCAAGCTACTAATCGGCTTGTACACATGCGCGCAGGCCGTCGCCAGCTCCAGGCTTTCCTTCAGAAGCAGCACAGCCTGGCTACAAGCTTCGAGCAAGTGCTGGAGAAAGAATCTTTGCAGTGGCAACGATATGTGGACAATGCAAAGGAGAATAAGGACGTAAGGGTTCAACAACGTCATGTGCTGCCGGATTTACTGCCAGGACTAGAGGTTGTGTACGACATTATTGTTGGCAGACGAGGAAAACCAGACGACGCGGTGTATCGTAAGTCTTCTTATGCCAGAGAGCGGTTGCCGCGAGGTAATTGCATTGCAGAGTGGCAGACACAAAACACGACGTACTACTTTCCCCTCATTCGTGGATACAAGAAGTTTACAGGCCAGGAAGATGATGGAGAGCTCAAGAAATATGCTGGTACTGAAGAGGAACACCTTTCAATGTTCTTTGTTAAGCCACAAACACAAAGCAAATGGGTGATCGCAACGACCAAAGAGAATGGAGAGGCTGGACATTTAGCAGTGCTCAAACGAAGTGACGGGGAGTTTGTATACGTGCTTGGATCGAAGAACACTCATCTGTTGGCACAGAGTATGGAGGATATTGAACGTGCGAAAGCGTATCAGAAGCGAGCTGATGGAAGCGACCCGTTATCTGCCGCAGCATCCATTGCCTCAGCTATTTTGCGCATGTTGTTTGCGCTCGAGCCGCCGAAGCGTGCATTGCTCGTTGAGCTCTTGTGGCAGACTCGTGCCACTGCATCATTCGAAGTGTTGTGTCCTAACCACCAGCATATCGAGCTATTAGACTATTTGTCCGAAGATACCCCCGTGTTTTATGGTCTCTCATTGATGACCTTTGACTCTCAGGAGGGGGCCGAAATTTGTGTGAATCCCGTCCTGCTGTACGAGTTCATGCGTGCGCTTGGAGTGCGCACCGTGAATTACGACGTCATCGAGTGCAATACCGATGCCTTTGAGGCTACACTTGAGCGCAGCAAGCACGATTACCAGCATGAAGGTAGTGTCTATTTGTTTCTAGACTCAGACGCCGCCGTAATTGGCATGCAAAAGCTCAAGAGTATTTGGTACGTATGTTTGCGCGCGATACGGGAAAAAGCCAAGATGTTTTGCCGTACGCTCAATTCGTCCAAGTCCCCAAAGAGCACCATCAAACCGACTACGCCGGAAGAAGCACTGAATGCAGCCAAGATGTCGATGCAAAAGCGCTTTCAAACCATTCCAGGGTTTCTGCGAATATCGGTCGAAGTTGCTAACAAATACAAAGCATTGGGTGAGCAGTTTCTCGAATATTTGTTTACGGAAAAGCTTTTTCGTGGAATTGCGGCCAACGACGATGAGCAAAAGCAATGCAAGCAGATCGCTGGAGACGTTGCTGACCTTTTCCCGGTAGTATGGAAGACATTCCTTGCCCACACGGGTCTGGATGACGAAATCAGTCCACAATAGAATAAACGACGCGTCAAAGTCTACTACACTCAAGGATCGACTTGTCATTAATTAATCCACTTACAACGGGCTAGTTTTATCTTGCCACCACCATGTTTTGACTGTGCCGTCGTGGGAGCTTGAAGCAAGTAGCGCCTGCTTCTCATGCCATCGGGCATTGTACGTCACGCCACGGTGGCCTGCGAGCCGCTCGAGTAGCTTGCCCGTAGCCACTTCCCAGACATACACGTAGCCATCCTCCGATCCGCCCAGCACGAAACTTTCACGTGGACCAAACGATGCTCGCACAATGTTTTTGGCCGTATTTTGATGGCCCTTGAAACGCTGAAGCGGTCGTTGCTCTGCGTGGCGACTCCCCGAAAAGGTGTTGATTCCACCACTAATACTTCCGCCTGCACTTAGGTTGCCACTGCTGCCATAAGCAGCAGCCCCCGATACTCCACACGAAGACCCGTAGCCATTGCCGATGGCTCCATTGCCTCCCGTCGAGTAGCTGCTGAGTGATGCGCTCGACCCGCCACTTGACGCTCCGCTACTTAGTCCAGTCGTCAGGTGGGCACGCGGGGAGTGAAGCATACGTAAGTCCCATAGACGATTGCTATTGTTTCGTGAGCCACTGAGCAACATGTAGCCATTCGAAGCCATTGAGATTGAGGTAACCTCTCCCAGTGTCTGACGCAAAGTGTGGACGCACAGTCCACTGAGGATGTCCCACAACCGGATAGTACCATCTTTCGAGCCGCTCACAATGAAGTTGGCATGCTTGTTAAACTGGACATCACAAACAGACGCAAAGTGGCCGCGGAATGTCTTCGCCACGGTGCTAGTTGCAATGTCCCACAAGCGCACGCTCTGATCATAGCCACCGGTCACCAAGTGCGTCTCGCTGGGATGCAAGTTGACGGTGTATACATCACCGCCATTTGGGCTTGTAAAAGTGGCTAGACACTCGGCCGATGTCACAGAGTAGTTGTGAGGTAGCCTTGAAGCAGCAGCAATCGCAGATGTGCCTCCTGAGGTCGTAGCTGCAGCTGCAGACTGCATAACATTGGACCCTCGCTGGTCATTCAGGATATCAGTTGAGTCACTTTCAGCTTGTTGAGCGGCAGCGCGTTCGGCCAGCGCAGCTCGCAAGTCCCAGACCTTCACCGTGCCATCACCTGAACCTGAATACAGTCGCTCTCCTGATGAAGTCGCCGTAAGGTACCAAATTCTAGACGAGTGACCAAGCAAATCTCGTGTCCATTGACGACAGATAGTGCCCGTGGTTTTGTCCGCTTCTTCCTCGCCGCTCTCTTGCTGTGCATCCGACAGCTCGGTAGGCCAAAGCTTTATCGTGGCATCACTGGAACCCGAAGCTAGCAGCTCGCCATCAGTTCCTACAAACGTGACAAATTTCACGTTTTGCGCGTGCCCAGCATAAGTGCTTTTGACAGCATTTGGTAGTACCTCGCACTCAAAATCCCTCAACAGCGTTGAAACCTTGGGGATAGTCTTTGGATGATACCGACTGAACTCCATCTGGTATGCCACACTTTGGTGTAGTAATTGCACCAGTCGATTATCCGGCATTGCCACTGGCGGTGTCGTCATGGCTGCATCTCCATCCGGATGGGGCGAAATGACCTCTTCTAACGCAAAAGTAGCTCTCAGCTGCTCCACCAGTTTCTCTCTCGATCGCACGACACCTTCCCAGTCTCGAAAGGCATTGGACTCACCTACAGCTTTGCACGTGAGCAAGTAGCAAAGCTCTTTGAACTCGTGTCGACTGGAGCTCGTGGCAACCGCCACCTTCTCCAGCGGCTTGAGGTGCGTGGTGAGGAAAGTGAAGGCCTTTTGATATTCCTGTCGATCAATGAGTTCCAAATACTCCTGTTTGCATACAGCGTAGAGAAAGCCCTGGTGAGCGGCGTGGAACTTTTTAAGGTGTTTGCCCAGCAGTTTGGCCACAAGGTCCCAGTCTCCGTCCATTATTGCGGCACCTAAGCGTCGAAGCGCATCGCGCTCTTGCAATCTGCCGTGACGCTTGACATTGGCTTCGTCTTGTATCGTGGCACTGGACATGGCGAATCCTTCCTGCTGCAGGTACTGGGTGATGAGAGCTAGCAGCTCCTGCTTGATCTGCGAGTCGTGCTCATCAAACGTTGCTTCTGGGTGGATACTGGTACGATGGTGTCCCACATGAGACCATTGTGCAGGAGGTGCTGAGCTCATGGAGCTGAAGCTTGCCTTCCGACTGGCGGGGACCAGCGGGGGCGTAGGAACGTCGCTCATTCGAGTATATGAGTCACTGTTCTGATGAGTGACTATATAACTCATTATGAATGTTTATAATGGGCCAAAGTTATGTACATCTCTGACCTAATATCTTGCTTCATAGCAGCTC
This sequence comes from Pseudoperonospora humuli, assembly GCA_003991265.1. Lineage (NCBI taxonomy): Eukaryota > Oomycota > Peronosporomycetes > Peronosporales > Peronosporaceae > Pseudoperonospora > Pseudoperonospora humuli. Next base: position 718 of record NQFO01002809.1, on the reverse strand, counting down.
GAGCATGTGGACGACCGCGTTCAAATCGCGGTTCCAGCACCTTGTGTTGCACCCACGTGGTTGTAGTAGAGCACTCCGTGACATTCTTTCAACAACGAAAGCCGTTCCCTCCTTCGCCAGCTTCGTGGCGTCACTAATGTAGCCGCTTCACATACGTTTCGCAGCTTGCGGTCTCGAATGACGGCAATGCTGCAAGACCCTCTTCTCGTACTCTGGCTGGCGCTTCTTCAGACCTTCGTTGCACGCATAGAATCAGTTGAAGCCACGATACTCGCGTGAAGATATTCGCACGATGTCATTGTCACCACGACACTGAGAGGTTTGGATCTGCGTATCCAGCGCGGGAGGACTACTCTTTGTCTTCTTCGTCTTTGGCTTTGATTCATGCCGATGACGACAACCCGGCCTGCATCTCTACATCTCTAGCTGTAACCAAACAACTTGTCTCATAGCAGCACGACAAATCGCCCGCATCTCAGGATCTAGCCTAATGACAGCGCTCGGGACATATCGAAAAGAATCACAGGACCCTCAGAAAGCCCTTTTGCTGAACTTCCTTTCCTTCTGCGTCTTCGGTCAGAGCAGCAAGAGCTGACACGCTGTATCCGTCGCTCGCTATTTGGTTTGCCAAAAGCTGACGAGCGTGCCCGAACTTTTCTTCGACAAGCAGACAGACAAACAAACCGACAGCTTCACAACTCGCTCTTGGAAACACCAC
>NQFO01002808.1:0-21335 GCA_003991265.1 Pseudoperonospora humuli | reverse complement strand
AGTCGGACGCACTTGTTGTAGATGGCTTCACAGTGAAGAAGACTTGAAGCAAGCTTCTAGCGTTTTCGCCCGAGTAGCATTCTTTCGCATAGACAGGATATCTTCTTAAAGCTCTCACTTCATTTTCCCATCCCATCAAATGGCTCCATCTCATTCTTCATAATATCCCGTAATGACCTTGGCTAAAATTCGCAAGCTCTGCCGAGCAGGTTGAGTTTCGGATCTACTACTTCAGATTAGGGAGGGTCGCTACTCAACCAAGGTTGATATCTGTAAGTGTGACATTTATCTCCCACGCGATATGTGCATCATTCCTGAGACACAACCGCTTGAGCGACTAGAGGACGAAGGTATGGAAGCTTCTATAAACTCCAGTTTTTTCCGCAAGCAAACCCATTAGTCGTTCCGGATATAAATGATCCTGGCTAAAGTCATCGAAAGCGTAATGCCAGCTCGCTGATTGACGCAGTGTATTCAGGAGTTGCTGATGACACCCTACCGAATGAGTGCTTTGTTGAACGAGCCATTTTGACACCAACAAATGCAAGTGTGCGACGAATAAACGACATGGTGGTGGAGCGTCTATCTATGACAACAAAAGAATACCGCTCGGTTGGCAGTCTCAAAGGAGTTGCGGATCCCAATATGTCTAAGCCTGAATTTCGGAACTCGCTCAACTTCTCGGTATTCCGCCACACCGGATTGCTCTGAAAGTTGGAGCTCCGATCATCATGATTTGCAACTTGAATAGCGACGCAGGGCTGTGCAACGAAACACGACTTCGAGTAGTGTCACTGCGTGAGCGAAGTGCTGAAGCTACTATCATGTCGGGGACGTTCAAGGAAAAGAAAGTGTTAATTCCGCGTATCATCTTCTACAATGAAGATGACGACAGCGAGTTTCCGTTCAGGCTTCGACGGAAGAAGTTTTCTGTCGCTCCTGCGTTTGCAATGACGATCAACAAGGCTCAAGGACAGTCGATCCATCACGTAGTGATCTATCTGGAGTCTCCCGTGCTCGCCCATGGACAATTGTATGTAGTGTTGACGAGGGTGATTTTGTGCAAGGCGATCAGAATAGCTGTGGACCCAGAGTCCGTCGATGAAGATGGAAACATGCACACCAAGAAGATCGTCTACCGGGAGATCTTCGACTTTCAAGCTTGGCGGAACCATGATACTATTTCATGTTCATGTATTAGTCTGGCATACGACACACAATTTCATATCAATATGAGTTGTGTATGTGATTGTATGAACTACACAGTTTGAAGCATTAGCATCAACCACATGTCCAAGCGTCTGCGTCAAATCACTAGTATACTTACTATGAAGCAACCCCGAGGACCTATAAATGTCAGGAGAGAAACAAAGGTACGACATTTCAATGACGAATAAATGACGATGAGAATAACTAAGGTTGGAAGTGTGTGCTAAAGCAGGTTGCTTATTCATTACTATTGAATGACTGCCATGATAAAGTCAATGGCATCACTTATACGACAGCCAACTGGAGCTAACTCACCGTGATATTCTGGAACAGCGAGAATTTGTCGCGAAATATAAGCGTCAACATAGCGTTCACATGGCCAGGTCCGGCAGCGATCATGTACTTGTACTCCTCATCACCAAAGCCCTCCCTCGCTTTGGCACCCTCAATCCACGGGTTCGACAACACGAAGTCGGTTGGTGTGAACCTAGGTGAGAAGCCCCTGATGGCACCTTGCGTTGTGATCGTCACAGTGCGGTCTACAGGCTCGCCAGTAGGAGCTGAAATATCAGGGCGTTGAGCACCAGCTTCAAAACCATTGGCTACTACTGGAGGGTCTACGATACGGATGGCGATATTCACCACATCAGGAGCAGCTATGTACACATTTTCAGTCTGCTCAGTAATGATAATGTTGTCCCGCGTCTCCGTCTTGTCTGCTCTAGCGATGACGTCATAGTAATTGACGCCTTTCAGGCCTCTAACCCGGACGCCCTCGTCAAGCAAGCTGTCTACAGACAGATGGTTGAGCAGTAGCGCTTGGATGTCGATCTGGTCCGCGTTCGTGTTTAGCACATCAAAGTACATCTCCAGCGTGTTTGCATGGAGCTTCACCGTGTACTCCAAATCAAAATCAAACGGCCAGACTTCATGGGTCTTCTCATTTGACGTAAGATTGAATATGGCCACGGAGGGGCTGTTGTTGTCAGGAGCTTCGTCGTGACTAAACAGAGTCCAAGTGGAAATACGAGCGAAACCGTATAAAGGCAAACCATCCACTTTGCCAAAATTCGGAAACACCACGGTGGCACCACCAGTAATAGGATTCACGCCATCCATGAAAGATTCGTTCGACACGAAGAAGACGTTGCGCTTCGGGTCCTTTGCCGGGAAAAACGACACCACGTGGGCACCGAAGAAGGCCACTTCAGCGGAAGAGCCAAGCGGATGGGTTAGTGTCACGGTTTCCAGAGTTGCGCTGGCACAGGCAACCAGAGCGAACACGATGGCTGCAACTTTGAACATCGGGATGCTGACTGGGTAAAACGATGTAACACTTGAGCTTGTCGCTCAGAAAAATAATTTGAAAATGACTAAAACCCGCCCCGCTGACCTACAATCGCCGCTTCTGTTCCAAATACAGGGACCGTAAGCGTCACATCACAAGATAACGTCTAACAGCTGAACAATATGGAATGAACAGTCTAGACATATGGCAACATACCTTGTCTAGTATGAAAGCCACGTCCGTACTATCAGAGATTTGCTTACAAGTCCACTCCGAACCCATGGCCTGTCCACGGAGATCAATATTCTGCTGCAGTAAATCAGGATAACCAAGAAGCTGCGGAGCTCGTATTTGCTACTGATGCGACTCGTAGAACTACTACGAATCTCGTTTACTTACTTCAAGTGGTGAGTGCCCCACTCACCTTGCAAATGTGCCGCTACTATGGCGAGTCGCTGTCCGAGCGGTAGCGGTAAGGGTACATTAGGTGTTGTATGGGCGCCCATCTTGTCACAAGCGCCACGGTCAAATGCTATGTCGCACTGTTTTTTTGTGCTCTAATCTTTTCCTGTCCCGCTAGATAGTAGCGTCCCACTGATACCCTGTATTCTCAATTCAGGTCTTTTTACGCTGCTAGATTCTACGCTTGGCATCTTCCGGAAGTGCGATACGCACTTGCACAAGCTATTACAATCGAGCAATCGAAATGTGCGACGACAACCCATAAAGCGCTGGTATTCTTGTCGCAGTTCTATGGCGTGCCGTGCAAAGATGGGTGCATCTCTATAGCCATAGTGAACACATCACTACCTGACCCATTAATGTAGACATCATGTACATATCAATTACTCTGTTCAGATTCAAGAGTATGAAAGGTTGTACCCACACCTTATCTTAGTGCGTATAGCAGTCCCGTCTAGACTTCATGTGTAGCAATGACAGCAATTTTGCCTTGGGTTTGAGCTGGCTCAAATCCTCGCCGCAGTCTTCTTGACCGAAAGAGATAGGAAAGCATGTGTTGAGATAGGAAAGCGTTCGTTGAGAAAGCTCAAAAGAAAGCTCAAAAAGGATGATCGACACTAAATACCTCTCATCACTACTTTACCGTTCTACTGATTATGAACTGTACGACAAAGTATGTAGCGAATGAATGTTGTTGTGATTGTGTCCTCATCCAGTTTAGTTAATGAGCCCATGTCAAGAAAAGCGCAAGCGCAAAAATTCGGCAGATCTGACGCAACTCACTTGCTAGCATTATTCTTGTGTCTGGTGATCCAAGCTGGAGTTCACACGCTGGCGCTCTGCCCTAACTACTTGTCGTTGCGTCGCGGAGGTATGCGGTCAGCGTGGTCAACGCTCAGGAGCTCAATTAGTAAACCTCGTGAACGAGACTGCGTTGCTAAATGTGCCTTATGACGAACGAAGCATCAAGCTTGTGCACTTCGAGCTCGCAATCAAGCGCGCTTTCGAGTCACAGACGCGCAGCATGGGTGATAACTCTTTTGAGCTTACAATGGACGCTATTTGTTAGAAGGACGAGCCGAGAGAAATTTCGCGTCAATGACACGTAGTTAGAGCAGAGCGCAAGCGTGTGGATTAAGGCTTTTAGTCATCAGGTACTTGAATATTTGGTGTCCGGTGAGTCCACGTACACATGGCGGTCAAAGCGACCAAGACGACATAATGCTGGATCCAGCAACTCTGGTCGATTTGTAGCAGCAATCACAGTGACTCCGTTGCCATTTCCTTCAAACCCATCCATCTCCGTCAACAACTCTGCTCGCATTCATCATTCGAGTTGATACCACCACGAGCCTTAGTTAGCGCATCGATTTCGTTGATAAAGATGATGCATTGCGAATACTGCGAAGCTTGAGTAAAGAGTTCTCGGACTCGAGCAGCACCTCATCCAACCAGCATCTCTACAAAGGCTGAGGCTGAGCAAAACAAGAAAGCCACGCCCGCCTCTGAAGCTACAGCTCTAGCTAACAGGACCACAAAGCAGCCTGTGCAGCATCTTTTACGTGAGCCCCAAGTATAGAAATGCTACTAGCGCAAGCGCTATGGGCACCAATTTCTTGAAAGCTGGTGGTGTCATAGAGTCAAATTTCACTCCAGATCGAGCTAGTACAGGCATTTTCCGTCTGCGATAGCACCAGCACACAAGATACATCCTAGATTGTCGAACGTATACATCGAAATCTTGGATAAAATACAACTCCATATCTCGGCCGGACCGACGTCAAACCGACGTTTTATACGTTACTTATACATCTTGACGCCGCCTTTGGCCTCGATGATGCAGTGGTCCCCGCCAGCAGAACTTTTCCGATGCGATAGTCTCTCCCAGCACCGGGGAAGATGAACATCAACCTGGTGTCATGTCGACACACACACTTCCCCCTTGTTACTTAAGAGGTTTTTCTACCTGCCTTGTTTTCCACTTGTCTTTTCTGTATCCCAGGATACACAGAAGTGGTCTAATATCAATGCTCTCGTCCTGCATCAATCATTGTGTCTCTAGTGTGCTTCTCATTGAGGTAGTCGCTCAAGGTCGCTTCACTACGTCACAAACGACTCTGCTCACAAAGCCGTCATCCCAATGCATCGTCATCAGCACTGTATGTCCCAGTTGCGCTCACGAGTAAACCAATCCGTGATCATAGAAGTATCGACTACGGATGGCTAAACTGGCAACGAGCTTGTCAGCGACATTTCACTTGATATTTAGATGGCATGAGCCTCCGCATGTGAAGCAATGATAAAGACAGAAACGAGAGGTTGACGCTTGGAAATGTTTGACGGATCGCTGTGATCATGTCTTCAGCTTGTTGTTTTAGGTCAAGTCATGGGGACGACGCGTGAAAGCAAAGCCTCCGGTGACATTTCCTGACGCAGCATTGCTGCCGCAAGCTACACAAAGTACCTGGAGCGACTGCAGTACGGGGACTGGAGTCAGGTGCTGCAGAAGCACGCGACGGCGATGTTCAAGGACGAGTTCATGACGAGCAAGTTCTTCTCACAGAGGCTTTTAGAAGGGCGGAAAAGGCATAAAATGGAATAAAATTGTGCTCACGAGAAAGTGTTCGCCTAGGACCTGGAGACCAAGCATGCGGTAACTGGATATACAGTCAAACTTCCTCGGGAAGTTGGTAGACAAGTGGGCGAGTTCTGACTATTAAACAAGGACATGAAGTGCATCGATGCCGTCATATGTGATAATGGAGCACAAGACCTTGGTAACATGTTTAACAGTGCAATCAACGCGGTTTATTACAGGTAGCCATAATGTGGTGCAGCGTTCGACGCGATTAATTCGCTCAGCGGTGCGATGGCGCAGTTGACAAGATCTCCGGTGCATATCACACAAAGTTACAAGAGAAGGCTCGCTCTTGCAGAAACTTCTTTCTCCGAATAGCAGACATCATCGCTGGAGTTCTTCGTTCAATTCACCCTGGAAGCTCTCGCTCGTGCTATTGAGGCTTTGCTTACGCTTCCACTCATTGGAGTCCACTTTGCTGGAAGCGTCTTTGGGCAAGAAGGTCTTCTTGGCGATTCCCTTCTTGAATTTTCCCTTTTTACGCTTATCTGTGCTGGAAGAGCCTCGTGGGCTGCACAAAGTGAGCAGATCGTATGCCGCTTGTAGCGACTCTCCGTCAAGTCTTACGGGCTCGCTGTCCGAGTCTGGGTTCTTGGATGGCGATGTAGGTTCACTGTTGCTGCCGTCTTTGACAGAATACCGCTTGAGCTCGGACAAGTTTAAATATATGATAGGAAGCACTTTTTGCTTCTTGAACTTAGGCGTCGTCGAAGGGGATCGGCTCCCCACAGGACTAGACGGCGATGACAGCAGATCGTCATCGTCATCAAATCCTCTTCTTTTATTCAAGTTGTGAGTGCTCGATAGTGTAAGGAAAGCCGGTTTCCTCATACGTGCTTCGCTCCACAATGCCTTGGTAAGTCTCTTGAGTTCTGCGATCCGAGACCCTGCCTCACCAGAGTCCCAGAAAGATTTCTTTCGAAGCTTAAACTTCTTCTGCCCATAGTTCTTTGGCATCTGCTTACCATCAATTGTTCCTGCGCAGAGTTTCTTGGACACTCGCATGGGATCACACTGCAGCTGCACGGCCAAGTAGCCACGAAGTCGGATGCCTGTGTAAATAGGCAGGCTTCCTTCTTCAAAGGCTTCAATTAACAGCCTTGTAAGTCTCTCCTCTGTGCTCGTCCATTGACCCTTCCGGAGATAGTCGCTACCAGCTTTACGCTTAGAGTGCGTCCGACCGAGAGACAATGGCAAGTTATCATCAAATCTGTTCCGCTTGCCCACGGCGCATATTGGAGATGGCGACAGCATCTCCTGAGTCTGTTTCTGAGTTAGATTTTCCTGCTTCGACTTGGGCGTGCTGTAAACGTCGATTGGCGACGTTAAAGGGCTTGATAATGCGTCAGCAGAGTCTCGTGAAGAGGCAGATATACTGACGCATGAGACTAGGTCTGAGGTAGGTGTCGAGAGGATCGTGACGGCCGAATTTGTTTCGGAGTTTGATGCTAGCACTGGTTGCTGCTGCTTGGCGGCCTGAAAACTGCAGAGGGGGGACTCAAAGTGCAGCGAGCTCAAAGCTAATGACGCGTCCTTCGTGGAAGAGACTTGAGGCCCCGACGACATAGCGTATAGGAAAGCCGGCAAAGAGCGCTGGGAAGACAAGACGTCAAGAGGGGGAGTGAGGAAGTGGAACTTCGAAGTCCCTGCAACCCTGAGCTTGAGACCGATCCTGCAAGAAAGAATTATTTATATAAACACGATTGCGGTAAGTTATCCTACATCTAAGACTCTATAACTATATGAGATGTAAAACACAATAAATTCAAACAGATCTTGCTTTGATATTGCAACTTTCCGTACCATCACTCCTCTTCGAGCTTCACTCCTGTCCCTCTTTTTTTCTCTAAATAAGGATAAATTAATCAATGACGCTGCATTCATTTATTACTGTCAAAACTCGCTAAACTCCTTTCTCTATCTAGCGTAGCACTTTGCTCTTGAGCACATTGACCATGTTGAAAACGGCGCTCACGTCTCGGTCCTAGTAGCACGCCTCGCAGTTCGCTGTGGAGCACTCCGAGGCACTTCTTCTCTTCAAATCAGATCTCTCCTCGGTTGCGTGGTAGAACAACGCCATTGCGTTCTCTCCGCTTCGGTCACTGCAAGCCAAGCTTGCTCGTCCATGAACACCGCCGTCGCGTGCTCCTGTAGCGTCTGCTTCAACCCTTCCATTGGATTGTACTGGTGCCATTGCGCTTACTTGGATCCCCGAAGGCCATCCACGTCATCATCCTCACCGTCGAAACAATGCGCTACGCGATCACATCGACCGCCATACGAGCTATACGCTGCCGGAAGAACTTCTAATTGAGAGACGGCCGCTTCGCGCTGAAGTTCAGCAGCAAAGTCGCGTTGCTCCAGAAGTACAGCAGTCGCTCCAGGTACTTCGTGTAGCTCGCGGACTCGAAAGGTGGCATCTCTGCAAGGGCCTTCACGTACTCAGGATGATGTTACATCAGGCGCTCATTCCAAGCAGTAAATTGCTTGAAGCCAGCCATGTGACGGTACTCCATCGAAGTGCACAACATCGCGCTCGTTACGACGCTTTAGGAACGGGGATCTACGGATACAGATAGGGCGATCCTTCTTTTCTTCCTCATCATCATCTTCTTCGTCTTCTTCGGCCTGCTTTCGTAGCACCAATCTTGATGCGGATGAAGGGCCTCTCTTACAGCAGTGCACAGCGACCGCATCTCAGGGCGAAGAGCCAATCATAGTCAAAATGCTAGGACTCGGCGGTGTGAATTCTTCTACGCCTAAGTTTTTCTATGTACCCTCTGAAGGATTTCATTGGTAGATCTGTATATTGTACGAGGTGAAATTGCCACTGCTACCTAAAATAAGAATAATTTTAAACATTTTACTACAAAATAAAAATCAAATTGGACCCCCACTCGTCCGAGGAACAACCCATGGCTGATAAAATGGTCAGTGTCGCAAGCTCCCCTACCTCAGCAGCGTCGTTTATCTCCCCCGCAATACGTGAATCTCCCCCGCAAATGTCCTCTGAGACTGGTGATGTAGGCACGAATGCACACTCGTCTTCCATCCAACAGCATTCGCCGAAACCTGCAAGTGTGCCTGGGTCTCGCAAGCGAGTCTTCACCTTCCAGAAGCGATGGCTACACTCGTTGCCGATTGTGGAGCGCTCGCTACCCGAGGTGGAGATGAACGATCGAGTGATGAAGGCTAACCGCACAGAGGGTGGAGTTTTAGCTGCTGAAGCCTCGTCCGCAGCAATTGCTGACATGGACAAGCAAAAGAACGTCATCGCGTGCATGCTGTGCGATGACCCAGCGTCCAAGAGTGAGCTAACCAAGGTATGGAGCCGTCTAAACTGTCGTCGTGGGCGTATTGAGAGTCATCTGATGAGCAAGCACCCGGAGTTCATGCGGCTACTCAAGCACAAGCGAGAAGCTGAAGGAGACCTGGCGGTACAGATCTTCTTGCAGAATTTGCGTGACGGGCGATGCAATGCACGCACGGAGATAAAGAACGGATTGTACAGCCAATTGACTACTGTTGGTCCAGTTCATTTTAGCCCAGCTGCACCAAGCCATACTGACCTTCAGAAACGTGCTTTAAATGACTATGTCAATATTCGCGAAGATTTGGAAGGCAATCGGAAGCGTGCAAAGCTTACGGGCTCTCCTGCTAATGAGAAGGATACTCTGGCGATGGCAGCCTCTGTCTATTCTGCTGGTAATATGGCGATTCTGCGTGCAAGTGCAGATACTGCCAGTGCTAGCGTGGGTAGCTTAACTTCCTCTGTCCTCTATCAAGATGCAGTTATGTCTGCACAATGGCACTCGGTCTTTTTTAACAAATTGGTGCGTGAACTCGCAGATATACTGTATTCGAATGGAATGTTTAACGACCGTGTTGAAATTTTTATCCTATGCCAGGTAGTAGTCACTGGCGGAGACAACCAGTCTATGTCGTCTGTAGCGACACAACTTTGGTTCTTGGGGGCGAATGTACTGCTTGCCTTCACGTAAGTGTTGCTCTTGATTGGTGCTGCTTGCGTAACGACTCACGATGTGTCGTAAAGCAATATGTCAGCCTTAGACGACTTCAATACAAAACACATCGGTCGTTTCCCGGATCCGTCAGACAGTGAGGAGAGCCCGCGTGGTGTAATGCTTCCCGTACTGGGATCCTTCCGGACACAAACCGATATTAGCGAGTGGTGCAGCTCAATTGCTATGAAGTACCAGCGAGTGGATTTCCTGATCAATTATGTCGGCCCCGAAGTGGTCCAGGCACTATCGTCTAAAGATGTCAGCGGACCGACGAAAAGCGAGCTCATCGTCTCCAGCGCGTACGAACAGACTCATATTAGGCGAAACTTCATGTGTACTGATGTTCGTGGATTTGTGCATAACCTTGCGATTATAGGGCCCTTATTGAAGCTCTTTGTGACTCCATGTCGTCAACCTGCTTTCCAGACCGCACGGCTAGCGAGGACGGCTGGCTTATCTCCAACAGCGGAACCATCGTGAACGTTTCGACTTCACAAGATAATGCTGTCATCGAGTCGCTAGTCAAATCATTAGCCGCCAAGCTTCAACCGCGCAACATCCAGGTAAACTGTGTGTTACTTCCGCGACAGATGGGCGAAGCTGTCGATGTCGAGGTCTCCAATGTAACGGCTACGCTATCGCACTCGATCTTGTTTCTCTTGTCGCCTTCCAGTCGACTGCTGTCAGGTAGTGTGCTACGTCTCCAGCAAGATAAGACGTTGCAAGCATCAGCGGCGGTAGTCAGGAGAAGGGATGTGCCACGATCTGCGACTGAGATCCATTCATAATTTTAAAATTTATTCTCGCCTTGCGCCATAATAGACGTACCAATTGACTGGTACCAGTCCATTATCTACTCGGTGGCGTTACGCCCGCCCGCCACCTTGTCCACGCTTCATTTGTTGCATTCATTTGTTCACGTCAGTTCCTCGCATCTATCGATGCTTTAAGCGTCATTCATCGTTTTCGAGCGCTCAGAAAAATGAACGTTATGTCCATCGCCTTGTGCCGCTCGACTCCAATTGTCCGGGCACGTCCGGACACCTTCAGTAGCAATTGCCGGTACTTGATCGCTGCACCACGACAAACTCCATCTCCGCAACATAGCGATGACAGAGCGAAACCTGAAGCTAAGATATTCGTGACAAACATTGGTCAAGCCTCGGCGTCTCGAAAGCCCTTGGGGCTGAGCTATGGCAACGTCCGCAAGAGCTGGAGGGGATACATACACAAACTTGCAACATTTCCAAGATTGCAGCAAGTAGCTCTAGAAGCTGCAAGTTTTTTCACAAAACCAGAGGAGCTGGAATTTAATCTGCCAAGGAATTTTCATGCTAAGTACAAGCTTGGAGACAAATTGGGAGAAGGAGCTTTTGGAAAAGTGTATTGCGCACTACCGATGATTCAAGAGGTGCGTGGGCGTGAGCTGCAGCTAGATTTGGCGGCGAAGGTTGTACCCAAGTCTCGAATTGCTAGTCGTGATGACTATGCTGCATTGAAACAAGAAGGTCGCATGATGATGCTGCTAGGTGGGACGCTTAATGTCGTGCACTTTTTTGGAGCGTACGAAGATGATGTCAATGTATATTTGGTTATGGAGCGTTGCGTGGGTGGAGACGCATCAACACGGCTGTTTGAAGAGGACGAGCTGGATCTAATTGCGAATCCCAAGCAAGAAGAGCGAGCAAAGATGTACATGAGAGATATTCTGCATGTGGTATGGCAGTGCCATTTGTTGCGTATTTTGCACCGAGACTTAAAGCTTGAGAATTTTTTGTTTGCAGACAGCAAAGATAGCAGTCCACTCAAGCTGACTGATTTTGGTGGAGCAGCATTCGTTGAAGAGGGAAAGTTTTTAAACGATGTTCATGGCACACCGCTGTACACTGCACCGGAGGTGCTCAAGCACAAATATACTTTTCCATCGGATTTGTGGAGCTGCGGGGTGATTTTATATCGGCTATTGAGTGGCCGTTTTCCGTTCGAAGCTGGGGGGCTACTGGACGAACGAATAATGCATGAAGAGATCGATCTGGAGAGTCCACCGTGGACTGGTATCTCGAGCGAAGCTAAGGACCTAGTACAACAACTACTGAAACGTGATGTATCCGAACGACTTACAGCTGAGCAAGCGCTCAAGCACCCATGGCTTGCGCTGAGTGCGCCGCTGTCAGTGAAGGCATCTACCACGGCTTGTGCTGCTGCAAAAGAAGCTGCCAAGGGGATCGTAGGTCCAGCGCTTAGCGGTACGCTTGTACAGCGGTTGCAACTCTATCGATCTCTCAATAGTCTGCAGCGTGCTGTATTGAACGAAGTGACTTGTCTTTTGTCTCTTGGATTGAAGCAAGACGTGATCGTACTGTATAGTGAAGTCTCTCGTGATGGCAGTGAGATTGTAGGCCTCGAGGAATTTGCAGTATACATTGCAGCAGGTGGCTACCGACTTACTAGAGGTGAAGCTAAAGGCTTTCTACGAAATTTAGATCTGGACGGTGATGGTCTGCTATCTCGTGGTGAGTTTTGTGCTGCTTTACTGGATTGGCCATTGCTTCAAAGTCAGCATCCTGAAGAATTCGCCAAGTGCGCTGACCAGGTGTTCGACGTGGTAGATCGCGATAAGGACGGTCTATTGACAGTTGAGGATGTGGCCGAATTGACACCGTTCCGAGAAAGTGGGAATCACTTGCATTCATTCCGGAACGACTTGGGTCGATGCTTGCAATACGCCGATCGCTCAGGCAGAGGTAGCATCAACAAGCAAGACTTCAAGGACATGCTACGTGTTCCTGCAGACGCGTACGCGCATTTTCCCAGAAGACTACGAGTCTAGCCAATGGTTCGGGATTGTACAAACAGTTAAATGTATTTTTCTCTTTGCTGATATAAATACATGAAGCATTTTCAGTGTGTAAGAAGGGTGAGCAGGTGTTTCCTGGCGTGGAGCTTCCAAACGACTCGCGCGCTGCTCGCACAGCTCATCTTGTGTTGCTTTTTCGTCTATCGAGTTTGATTGAGCTAAAAACCTTGTTCGTTTTTAGAAAACATGGCAAAAATGACATGCGGGAAAAGAACGACATGCGCCGTTACACGACGATGCTCTTGCCGACTGCAATATGCAGTCCTGCTTGCCGCACGGGACGGTTCAACAGCTGGTTGACTCGATCCAGAGCCACCTGCAACTTTGATACTTTGCGCTTTTTGGATTCATTGTTCGTGGACGGCTCGCTGTAGAATACCGGCGCCGAGATAGTGGACTTGTCACTATCGCTGTCCTCTCCGCTAACCTCCTTCACGTTGTTCCTGTCCGGACTAATACTGTGTTGGGAGCTGGTAGTGGAAAGCGTCAAAGACGTCAGCAATTTTTCTACCGGCGACGAAGCAGACGAGAGTTTCCACTCGGCAGCAAGCTCCTCCATGTCCGCAACGTTACCGATGACCACGTCGTCTATATTCACAAACACAAGACTCACTGGCTTGGGGGCCATAAGCATGACCTTCTTGACGTCCTGCAGTGTAAGGCGATTTACTGGAAATCCACCTACGAGTTTAAGCTCGCTACCGACCTTTAAAGTCGTGGACACTTGCGTCTCGCGCGTCACAGTGCTGACGAGGATGGAGCCGGCGCGCTTACGTTTAAGTGTGAAGCCTGGTGCTGTATAGCCGCCCCACATAATCTCGACAGTGCGAGGCGCCGACGCAAGTGGAAGTGAAGCTTCGGAGGAGGATGCGGATGAAGACAAAGAGTACGAAGATTGTGAGTTGTGTAGTGAGTAGTGGCTCTTGATCTTGGCTTGGAATGGCGATGGCGAATTAATTAGCTCGGCCTGCGGTCGCTTGAGGCTCATTTTGTAAATTGACTTTTCGACCCTTGTGCTGTACCCACTTGGAGGGTAAATGGCTGGCTTACTAACAATAGGCAATGGTGGCAAATTGAATAATGCAGAAATCCTGGATGGTGGCCCTGGGAAAAGCACGCGAGTCAGATCGCAAATGAAGCCGGGTCGGCTCAGACCTGTGAAAAGAAGTATCCTTGTAGCATCACGTATAGTGATAGAGACTTTTTCAAGCACATTTTGCTATATTTACAGCCTGTAGTATCATATACCAAACTTCTGATTCCGTAAAGCGGAAAGGCGACGCTTGCAACGGCGTAAAAACAGTTGCATATACAGTACACGTCTGAAAAAACACAAACCTTCAAGCAAATTCCTCAACCCATTCCTCAGCTTCGTCAGTGTCGTTATTGCAGGGCATGGCACTGCGCCACAGCTTTAATGAACGGTATAGTGCTGCACATTGAGCTTATTCGATTGGCAGGTGAGGCAACATGTGTACGCTGTGATGTCAGTATAGCTTGTACTTCTAGGTTATATCGCACCAAGCTTTTGGCATTGTCAAATGAACAAAACAAGCAAATTCTTGTCAGAAAACACATCTCTTGATAGCACAGAGCACTCGATTTGAACGCACAGTAACGATCCGTAGCTTCACTGTATGTCGGGGCAACTTGACGAAGAATTCATGGAGCCGGAGGTTGAAGTATCGCTTGCTCTGCTGAAGATCGCGATATGCTCAGAGAAAGTAGAGGTATTTCTAGATCGTTGTTAGCCAAATATTTCACTAGATTTTATCAGCCCGACGTATGTGAGGAATAATTTGTCAGCATATCGGTGGGTTCCTGCTGTAATTTTAGCATATTTGTGGCAGCATTATGATCGCATCTGTGTTGAACTTAACCTCGCACCAGCATAGGCTGATATATACGCTGCCCTTCTCCAGAAATTTGAGCTTAAGCTGAGAGTCTTCATCGTAGGCCTTGCAGCATTGCCTCTGCCGTCGTGGAATGATATCGCAACGTCGATGGGGCACAAACGACAGCGACATGTGCTTTTCTTTTCCAGCATGTACTTTTAGAGGTAATGGGTTACACGGCTTTTTAGCAAAAGCTTTTTTTATTTGAGAATTATTTTTGAGCCTCTCAGCAATTCTATTCAACTCGGGAGCATCGCAAAATGCTGATACTGTATCCGGTGAAAGCCTCAAAAATGTCCCTGACCATGTATCTCGCTGAATACTCCAGCGAATTGATGGCCGCCTTCACGTCGCAGTGGTTCCAGTAGCTAACATTGCACTTACACTCTTGCGCTTTCTTTTTATCGCCAGCTTTGTGGCGTGTTCTCCAGGTATCGAACAGACGTATGCGTCTGGTAGAACTGCGGGTAGAACTTGCTTAACCTAAACTCATCCATGAAGACCATTTTCGTGTGTCTGGCGGTGAGTTAAAGTAGATGCGTGGCTTACAGAGACTAGAGCAGGCGCGAAGGCATCAAGAACATAGACCCAGCCTGATCAAAGGGCTGAAACAGGCACTGGAGAAAAACGCGCTTTGCTATCGCATCCGCCACCACATGAACCACACACTTCTGAACGAAACATCACTTCAAAAATCATCTTATTAGTACTGCAGCCGCTTCAGATGCGTCTCGTAGCTTGCGGCTTGAATGACAACATGGCTGCAGTGATCCTTTCGCGCTCTGACTGCCGTTTCTTCAGACTTTTGTTCCACGCCACGAATACACTTGAAGCCGCAATTCTCGCGTGAAGTTACTTGTACGACGACACGGTCTACGTCTTTGTCTCTCTGACTGCGGGTGAATGACCTTCCTTGTAGTAAGCGACATCAAATGCGCTGCGTATCGCCGTCCACCGATACTCCTTGAATGACTTCGACCTGCACTACCTTTACGAGGCTAGGGCTCATAATATGAAATTTCACAAACATAATTCTTTTGTGCCCGACACACAAACCGATTGAACGTAACGAAGCTGTGACCCCACTCCTGACTCGTAGTAGCACCCCCCGAGCACCCAAGGCCATGAGCGACATCCCCATCCAGTTAGGTCACTACCATTTGGGCAAGACGCTTGGCATTGGCTCCTTTGGCAAAGTCAAACGTGCGTTATTTGCTGCCCAGGTTTTAGCCTCAGAGGGCTTAGTTTAGGCACTTGCAATCTTACACGATGTTTTGTGATTTTTCTCGTAAAGTGGCCGAGCATGACATCACGGGACACAAAGTGGCGATCAAGATTCTCAACCGCAACAAGATCCGTAGCCTTGACATGAGTGAGAAGGTGCGACGTGAGATTACGCTGCTACGCAAAATGCGTCACCCACATATTATCCGCCTGTACGTCGTGTGTGTTGTGGATAATATCCAATGCTTAATGAGAAAACCAACATTTGTCGTGGATATTGTCTAGCTACGAGGTGATCGACACGCCGACGGACATTTTCATGGTACTTGAGTATATTGCCGGTGGAGAACTCTTCGACTACATTGTATCGAAAGGCCGGGTATGTATGTGTGTGACTGAAGCATTTTTCCTCTGTGTGCTTAGAAATGCTTCTTAACTTTACTTATTGCGATTAGTTGGCTCCTGAAGAAGCGAGACACTTTTTTCATCAGATTATCTCGGGCGTGGAGTACTGCCACTTCCACCGGATTGTGCATCGAGACTTGAAGCCTGAAAACTTGCTTCTGGATGCTGATAACAATATCAAAATTGCCGATTTTGGTCTGTCGAACAGCATGGAGGACGGCGATTTTTTACGGACATCTTGTGGCTCTCCAAACTATGCAGCTCCCGAAGTAATTTCTGGCAGTTTATATGCTGGTCCGGAAGTTGACGTGTGGTCTTGTGGTGTTATTTTGTATGCACTGTTGTGTGGAAGTCTGCCATTCGATGACGAGAGTATTCCTAACTTGTTCAAGAAGATCCGAGGTGGCATGTATTCGCTGCCTAGTCACCTGTCTGAAATGGCACGCGACCTCATCCCGCGCATGCTCGTAGTCGATCCCATGAAGCGTATTACGATCCCCGAGATCAGGCAGCATCCATGGTTTCAGATTGATCTTCCGCCGTATCTGCAACATCCACCAGAGATCGTCGAAAACGAGGTATGTTCTACTCTACCAGTATTAATTGGGTTCACTATTAACGGTTTTCAATAATGTAGACTTTCAAGATCGATGAGGAGTGTTTATCACAATGCTTAGCACTGAACTATGCAGCTAATGTCGGACGTGATCAGCTCGTAGCACTACTGATGAGACGAGAGAACCATCCACTTCGTGTGGCGTACGACCTTATTCTTGACCACAAAAACGCCAAGATTCGCATTGATGGTTCGTTGTCTACATTTTATGCGCTGTTTTTCGTACGGCTAACAAATCTGCTGTTGTGCGTGTAAAGAACTTCGCGACGTACGCACGGTCAATAACAAGCCAAAGACATTCTCAACACCCGAGCCTAGTACGTTGTTGCTACCTGGACGAGGACCACTACCAATGGCGGCGTCTCCTTTGGTGACGCCCTCATCAGCTCTCGCCGATCCACGGAATTTTGGCGGGCGTGGTATTAACATCCCAGGCCCGCGAACGTCAATAGGTGGAGGTAACAACATGCCTAGCTTTGACGATGGCCACGGCAGTGCTGCTCCCACACCGAAGCGGCGGCGATGGTATTTGGGAATACAGTCAAAGAAAGAGCCAGCTCATGTGATGTCGGAGGTGTACAAGGCGCTTTTTGTGCTCCACTTTGAATGGAAAGTGGTAGCGCCATACCGCGTGAAGTGCAGATGGCAATCTCCGGGTGACGACACAAATGGTGGTGTCGTGATGAATTCAGAGGAGGCGATGTTGCGGCAGCAAATGCAGCGCATCAAAGTTGGTCTACAGCTGTATAAAGTGCAACAGCATATCTACCTACTTGACTTTCAACGTCTGGATGGAAACGCCTTCACGTACATGAACCTCTGTGCTCGGATTATCACGGAGCTCAAGACGCTCTCGGGCATTCGACCATTCGCTAGTGGTCACGATCCACGTTTTGGAGGCGATGGCGGCGGCAACATGAACTCGGTGCACTTGCATCAACATGCCCAGGGTGCCCAGTAAATTTGGGCTACAAATGAATGGAACGCTGTCAACTGTTGAAGCGGTTGTTCTGCATTTTTGTAGGCAGGCGTCAAACGCAAAACAGACTAACAAGCTTAGCTCGGAATAAATTCCCCTTCATCAGCGACGGTGCTGTTACATTTCTGTGTGGCTTGATTGCGATATACTCCGAAGATTGCATACGGTTGTCCTTGATGCACGAGTAAACACCAGCTAAGAGCTATCCAAACATGGTAGTCAAAGGCGTTCAAGAAGTGCTTGTGAATCATCACACCAGCGTTGACTCAGAAGCGTGCAACAGTGGTCTCCATGGACGAGTTTAGGGTGAGCAAGCTCTTCCCGCAGTTCTACGAGGCGCTTTTGTCGGGAAACGCCACAAAGCTGGCGCCACAAAGCTGGCGACAAGGAGAAAACACAAGGATGGGGCGCCAGCCCGCAATTGTGCTGAAGTACAGTTCGGGAAGAAAGAATGTCTACGTGGAGTGCCACGCAAGGTCCAAAGACCGCCATGCACTTTTCGTGGGGAATGTGAACGCTGCCATCAATATGCTAGAGCTGCTGAAGAGCGAGATATTGGGCCAGGGAGGCTTTCAAAAGTACATACGTCGTTGTGAGATGAGAAAATCAGTCCAAATCACATGCGAAGCCGTTCTTATCCTTTGTCAGATATGACGCAAGTCGAATTTGTTGAACAAGTTGCGTCAAACGTCAAACCGCTATCCTCGTTGGGTGCAGATTCGTCCAGTGGTACCATCGCTGTCTCGAAGCCCACGAGACTAGGGAACGGCTGTTGCTACGAGAATGCTTCGACGATCGTAGACTTAACGTGGCCACGATAGCACCCCTATCACAAAAGAAACACGACGTCTTTATCAACGCAAGTGTCCACAGCATTTTACAGTGGATGCACACATGTCTACTACCAATGCTCGATTCGTTGTAGATTAACGTTTGCTACGTTTTGTATAATCGAATTCTTCTCGGCGCTGGTGAAGCATCAGATTCCGGCTTCACTTCAGTGCGCAGCCTACGTGCTTCTTATTCGAAGGGGAATCTGTCCAATGATGGAACAATAGCAAGATTTTCATCTTGAAGAATCATCCCAAAGTATTGATAAGTCCCATTTTTTGTCGATTCCAAAGCTCTCGCACATGTGATTTGAGGCTCATCTGCAACGCCTGTCTTTCAATCGCCGCCTAAGTGGTCACAAGCGTCTCTACTTGTGGCTCACAATTGCATTTAGTCGAAAAGCGTGAAACGAATTGCGTCATAACGATCTTTACGCTGTCGTGTAGATTTGTAAGATGAAGTCAATTACGGGTCTAGCCCCGCCAGAGCTGGCCATGTCGGAACAGGACGGAGACCTGCTGCGTGAGCTGGCAGAAACCCTCGCGGTGCACAACATCCAACAGTACAACACGTTGCTCAAGACCAAGGACGGCTTTGCTGACAACCGTTGCTGGAAAGAGCTGCGTCGCAAGGATGGCATGCGCATCTATCGGGAGCGCAGCATCCACAACGGTCTCCCATCAACGCCGTCGCTGTTGCTACTTGGCACGATGGAAGGCACGCTGGATGACATCATGTACGGTTCTGTAGCTACCACAGATGAGGCTATTCGCATCAAGTCCGCCTGCATTCAGGACGGTGTCACGGATAGTAAGGTGCTGCATGAGCTCGTGCAGCCCACAGTGGAGGACCCGTTCCACCATGTCAGCGTCAAATGGCGGCTTTATAACAACCAGCGCGATTACGTTTCTTTGGACACCACGGGCATCGCACACACGGTGAAGCGCGAGCGTATCGGTTACAACATCTCGCACTCAGTAGCTTTTGCACAGATCCCTGGCATGGAAGACACGCACGGCATTGAGCGAGGCAACATGTCGGTGTGCTCCCTATACCGTCAGAAAACTCCAACGACTGTCGAGTGTTATGTACGCGGCTTTTTCGACTTCCACACACAAAATGAGATGGTCAATACCATGTCGATTCAGGCTATCGCGACGCAGTGGGCGTGCTTTGCACGGAAGCGCAGCTGCGCACTGATGAAAAAGCTAGTGTGGCGAATGCGCAAGAACTCAGGCTGCACGGAGTCGTTGTCCCTAGACAGTGACCGGCATTCATTCACCCAGCAGGCACCAGCATCGATTCGGGGACGATGTTCTGTGTGTTCAAAAGGTTTCGGTTTCCTAGGCACAAGCCACAAGACCTGCAAGAGTTGCTTACGTCAAGTCTGCTCGCGGTGTTGCTCCAAACAGCTCGTGTGTATCGTGGCTCCAGATCAGCGCTCTGTGCTTGAGAAGAAGCGAAGTTTTTGCTCTACCTGTCTCACTGATGCAGCCAACAGCGACGCGCTCAGAGTGGCACGAGAGGAGCTGGCTAGCTCAAAAGCGTATTATGAAGCATGCATGAACAAGGCTCAAGAGATGGCGCACTCATCCAGGGTCAGCTCAATGCGTAGCGCAATCTCTCGCCGCGGCCAAATCGGCAGTCGAAGCTACATCAGCAAGCAATCCATGGCGTAATATGCCGAATTGTTTGAGTGAATCTATATTAAATTGGTAATATTCTAATTATTTTATTATATAAATACCATCTGTCAAATGAGCCTCTTTTCTGCGAGGTATCCAGGACTAGAAATCCACGACTATTATTCGAAGTATTTAGTATCGTTCCGACACTAAAAATCCCTGGCCCCGAACCTCGCTCTTTACAGCTCGAGCATGTGGACGACCGCGTTCATATCGCGGTTCCAGCACCTTGTGTTGCACCAAACGTGGTTGCAGTAGAGCACTCCGTCACATTCTTTCAACAACGAAAGACCGTTCCCTCTTTCGCCAGCTTCGTGGCGTCTTCCCCAAATATCGAACAGACGAAAGCGTCTGGTAGCACTGCGAGCAGAGCTTGCTTGACCTAAACTCATCCATGAAGATCACTGTCGCGTGCTTCTACCACGACTCCTTCAACCCTCTCACTGGGCGTGACGTATGTCCTTTGACAGCTTTGCAACTGCTTCAATATCCATACGCACGCATGTCCTTTTACTCGCCACGCTTTGCTATCGCATCGACCGCCACGCAAGCCATGCGCTTTAGAAAGCACCACCGCTTCAGTCATAACCGATCCACGCTGAACTGCCTGCAGTAGAAGCCCGCATTGCTCGACCACTACTGTAGCCGCTTCACATACGTTTCGTAGCTTGCGGTCTCGAATGACGGCAATGCTGCAAGACCCTCTTCTCGTACTCTGGCTGGCGCTTCTTCAGACCTTCGTTGCACGCATAGAATCAGTTGAAGCCACGATACTCGCGTGAAGATATTCGCACGATGTCATTGTCACCACGACACTGAGAGGTTTGGATCTGCGTATCCAGCGCGGGAGGACTACTCTTTGTCTTCTTCGTCTTTGGCTTTGATTCATGCCGATGACGACAACCCGGCCTGCATCTCTACATCTCTAGCTGTAACCAAACAACTTGTCTCATAGCAGCACGACAAATCGCCCGCATCTCAGGATCTAGCCTAATGACAGCGCTCGGGACATATCGAAAAGAATCACAGGACCCTCAGAAAGCCCTTTTGCTGAACTTCCTTTCCTTCTGCGTCTTCGGTCAGAGCAGCAAGAGCTGACACGCTGTATCCGTCGCTCGCTATTTGGTTTGCCAAAAGCTGACGAGCGTGCCCGAACTTTTCTTCGACAAGCAGACAGACAAACAAACCGACAGCTTCACAACTCGCTCTTGGAAACACCAC
>NQFO01002799.1:0-30203 GCA_003991265.1 Pseudoperonospora humuli | reverse complement strand
GGTGGTTATCTCTCAATCATTTTCCATGGGCCTAACCGCCAATATTACCCTCTGTTTGACGGGCTGGACGGCACTGGTTTCAGCAAAATTATCCTGAATCTCTTCTTGTACGGGCTGTTGGAGACGGCTTCCTTTGTACTACTCGTAGTTGTGGTCTACAAAACGACCCACAAGTATCCTCTGCATCAACTTGCCTATACCATGAGCTCGTCATGGAAGATAATCCAATGCAAGCTAGTGATCTGGATGCTGCTGCTGGTGCAAGCAACGATTCCTCAATTGGGTACGTCGAAACCACAGTTTGCATGTCTGTAAACTGATCTCTACTGAGCTGGTCTTGTATCTGTAACATGCAGGAACGCAAAATTTGTTCAAAGTAAAATGGGCACCAAATAGTGATCAAAAGTGACAAGTGTCGCACTTGAATGAAATTCAGACGTTTGTCATATCTGATACTTCTTGCAGGGCCATCGCTTTTGCCAAGCGCAGCTCTCATATGACATGACGTATCTCTACTGGTGGTTGGAGCGTCGTCGGCGACGATGGAGAGTGCAAAGCAAATGGGGAGCTGGTGTTAGGCCAGTGCTTTTGAGTTTGTGGCCTTGGACGGCGCGGAATGCACACCTGGTGGCGTCAATGTTGCTGACAGCATTCTGTAAAGCATGGCCAAATTGGTATAGCTACAACGTAGATCATTGCAGGAATGCCGCCATTTGAGATCGTAAGCTACACAATGTATCTGGAGCGGCTAAAGTAATTCTGTAGCAACGTGGGGTTTCTGCTGCAATTCTACGCGTTCTTAATTTAAAAGTTATTTAGAAGCGCATGGCTTGCGTGGCAGTCGATGGGTAGCAAAACTGCATTGTTACGAAGGTGAGTGGGGAAGCATTATGTGGCTTTTAGAGACTGGAGCAGACGCGATGGCCCAAAGGACACGCGCCCAGTCTTGTAAAAGCGCACGCGAATGATGTCCATGGGACAAGTTCAGGACGAGCAAGCTCATTTGAGTGCTACCTTTGTTTTGTGCTTTGTGAGTACAATGATGTCGAAGAAGAGGACGTGCGAATGGGTCTCATGTGCAAATCGTAGAGAGGGAACGCTGAGAGCGTTGCTGCGACCACTCATAGTGTGCGACGCATATGCAGCCATCAACATATTGAGATACACGCATGAAGGACGTAGGTAGGAATACAAGAAAGAACGTACGTACGTAGAAACAATCATGGACACGAGAAAATGACCACCCCCAAGGCAGTCCTAGATACCGCGTACTGAGGCTGAAGCCGCTCGCATTGGTTGAAAAACCGCAAATTATTATAGAAAGCAGATCGTCTGTATGAGCTTCGAGCGTCCGTCCCAACGTCGCGGCGGGCGCGTGCGTGGGGCTGAAGGCTACCATAAGGAGGACGTTATGGCGCTACTCAAGTGTACAAGGGACGTGGTACCGACAACTACCGAGGAATGGAACCAAGTGCTAGACAACTATCGCAAGACGCACGCGATCCCGAACTCTCGCTCTCAACGCGACACCAACTCGCTTAAGGTCAAGTTCAAGCAGTTGGCACGGAATTTTAGACCCGGAGAGAGCGTTCACCCCGAGATCGTCGAGGCTGGAAGCATTTTCGACTTGATCGAGGCCAAGATGGTGGCTAGCCAGTGTCTCCAGCGACGAGGAGGTCGCGCACGAGGCGCTGAAGGATTCTCGGCTGCAGACTCACAGGCCATTCTGAGAACTGTACGACAGCTTTTACCGGTATCCAGAACAGACTGGGAGCAAGCTGCACAGGAATACTGTAAATCTTACGCTGAGCCTCACAACAGACTCAATCGGGATGGAATCTCGCTCAAAAGCAAGTTTCGGAACTGGCTCAAGAGCGATGTGGGCGCCATACCACGAGATGAAGTGAGCGAAGCGCTGGCTATCCGAAAGGAAATGAATGCCAAATTAACGAAGGCGAAGAAAGCTGTGCCGAGTGGAGCTTTGAAGACAGAGAAGGTGGCGGCAGGGAGCAAAAATGCTGACGATGAAGGAGAGAGAAATGTTGAGATGGCCGAGGTTGTTATTGTGGCAGCTTCAAACAGACATAACGAAAGTGCTACGAGCAGTGAAGGTGGAGACAAGAGCTCTGTTGGTGAGCATCGACGCGGTGGAAGGATTATTGGGTCGGAAGGGTATTCTCATTCGGACAAGTGGGCACTCCTTACTTGCGTCAAAGAGGTGCTGCCATCGGGACCTACTAGTTGGGAACAAGTGCTGCAATTGTACCGTAGTAACCATGCTATCCCGAATGACCGTGCGCAGAGAAATCTCACAGGGATCAAGAGCAAGTTTCGGCAATTGGTTAGTTGGAAACATGGTACTGACCCAGGACAGATAGTGCCGGAAGAGACACTTGAAGCCCGTGCCATCCAAAGAGAGATTGAGTCTCGCTTGACTTTGGGAAAGCGTCAACGTTCTGATAGCGAATCAAACGTTTCCTTCTCTGACACGTCTAAAGAGAAGCGCGATGAGCATTCTCTTCCTTTGGCACACGCCGAGACACGATACGACGATAATTTTGAGCGACAAAACGTGGGAACTCGTTCGCCAGGACCATCAGTGAGTGCTCATGTACCAACTGCTGAAGCTGTGGCAAATTGGGCAAAAGAAAGCGCCAGCATTGTCGACGCATCAAAAACGAATGAGGATGATTTAGTGCGCTCTGAAATTGCCAGTCGCGAACTCAAGCTAATAAGGCAGCGCGAGCAACGAGAAGCTGAGCAGGCCGCGTGGGAGAAAGAGCGGACTACGCACGAGAAGCAGCGCATGGATATGGAAGCCTGGACGGTCGTTTGTGATCGTTTGCGCGCGCTCTATCGAGAGCGAGCAATGGAAAAGAACCCAGAGATAGTGAGCGAATTTGACGATGAGATTGCTGTTCTCAAGAAAAAGAAGCAGCGACTTGCGAGCTTACTGGTGTAAATATCAACATGGGGTGGGTGTTCATGCACCGATGAAAACAATTCGCTTGAAGCGCGAGATGAGCGCACCAGCAGGCTCAAAAGTTGTTCAATATTCGACGGTGCTGCTTCTTCTTCTATCTGTCTTTATTGCAACTCCTCTGACGACGAGAAACCTCTGTCTGGCATCTTCTTTGAGTCAACGACAAGCGGTGAAAAGATCAGCTTTGCTCCTTCGTGGGTCTTCAAGAATGTTTTGCGGTTGAATTTTGTACGAACCTTCACGCCTGATGGTGTATCAGTTGCCGCTTTTTCTACAGCAGTGTCGTTGTCATCGTTCGTATCACCAAACGGATCACAGGCATCGCACGAGACAGGAGACGTCAATAAACTTCCATAGTCGCTCAAGTCGGCGAAGTTTAGTTTTGGCATTTCTTTCTTTGTTGGCTCTTCGCTAGCGGGCGATGGAGAATGCACTGTATTGCTCAGCTCAGTAGAGACGTCTGCGTTGGTGACGCCACTCATACCATCGGTTGGAGATGCTTTTGGTTCTTCTATAAGAACGACGCCAGACGTTAACAGCTCGTATTCTTGCGACAACGAAGACGCCGATGAGGGACGATGCTTGGAAGACGAGGAATTTGGAAAGGATAGAACGAGATTTTCGCGAGAAGGAGAAATACTCGTGGATCTTCGAGTCGATAAGGAGAAGGTAGGATCACCAGTTGACACAGTCACCCCGCTATGGCTTCCTCTCCTCCTCATGCCACCTTCAGACTGAATGGACGCTCCTCCGTTTTTGCGCTGTAGACGTTCATGAACTTGGCGCTGCACTGCTGTAGCGCCATACGTGATCCCGAATGTGGAGCTCAAAGATCCGGATCGTCTTGGCTTTGTCAGAGAGGGAGGCGTCCCAAGGCTTTTTACTGTAGGACCATCGCGAGAGCCCAGCTGTAGAATATTGCTCCGAGTTCCTGGAGACGATGTTAGAACTGGAAACGACATTCGCCCATGCGATTCCGAGTGTGAGTCTGGGTACATGCGCAGTCGCTGCTTCGGGCGCACTTTTACCCGCAGCACTTCGTCCGCCATAATGTGAAGTGGAGACAAGACCTCAACGTCATCTTCAGTGCTGATACCTGCATGATTTACAACATGTCAAATAGTCAATTGTAGTAGTCAACGTCAGTATGATACAGGAATTTGAACTTACATTCGACACTGTGAACGTGTAGCATTCGACGGATATTATCGTGAAGTGCTTTCATCGTCCACGACTTGTTCACTACGAAGCGCACTTTCCGAGTATGTTTCATGCCTTCAACAATCAAAGTCACGCACACAGACCCTTCTGTGGCTACATCGATTGAAAGACGACGACGAACTCGATCTACCAGCGGTCCCGAAATGACGCGATAGACTGCATTGGAGAAAATGTTGATGTTCGCTCCTTGGTCAGCATCAGCCTCTGAGTGATTGGTCGATCCTTTTTCCTTCTCATAGTCACCAAAGTCAAAAGAAGACGTCGTGCTGTGTGATTCCTCCCCATCACTGCCATCTAACAAACTGTCTTGCTTTGCTTCGTCGGGTTTACCAACTTCATCTTGTGCAGCTTGGATACCGTGGTTTGACACGTCGTATGCAAACGTCACTCCGCACACAATCAGCGGACCGAAAATGACGCCCTGTATGATGCAAAAGACATAAAGGTTAGCACTACAATAGGAAGCCCCTATTTTCAAAGTCTGCTCACTTCAATGCCAAACACGTATACGCCAAACACTACGCTCAATGCTGAGACGTAAGAATTGAGCGCCATGATGCTCTTTTCATAAAGCATGCCATCCAGTACAGTGAAAGCCACGTACTGTACTGTAAAGAGAGCAACAGCTTTTATGATCGAAGACGTGAGTCCAATGGAGATGACCCACGGCACACAAACCAAATAGGGAGGAATTATCGGCACGATTGAAATGAAAAAGGTGACCGTCGTGGCGAGGTACATAAAGTCAGCATTCTGCACATGTATAAAGCGTCGTGAGTGCGTGTGGTGAGCAATGAATGGATCAAATACCTTGGCAAGATACGCACCACTATTTTGAACGAGACCATGGTCACAATCGCGTGGATACTGGCCATTTTCAGCGGCAGGAAGAAAACGCCTTCAATCACCTTCCGCATTGATAGAACAACTTCTGGTCTTTTGTCAACTTGAATTGGGAGCAAATCTTGAACAAACCTTTCGATAGGGTCCCAGTTCGTACACAGGAGGTAAAACAGCGACGAGATGAAGAAAAATGACCGGATGCCGAGACTTACGAACGCAATCACCAGCGCAAACACAAGAAATACTAGTCGTGCTACCGATCCGACGGCGATGCTACTAACCTCTAATCCCTTCGACGTCCAGTCAGTGAGCTGCACCGACGTCAAGTTTACTGAGTCTACCTTTGAGTATGCAAAACTTACAGCTTGCACAAGCGTCATGTTTTCGGGAAGACTTAGCCTCGAGAAGAGTGACGCGTGGCAGGTAGAGTTCCCGTCACTGGGCTTTACGTCCACGTAGTACGTTTTTATCAAGCTTTTAAGAGGTGGCCACCACATTGTGTCATTGTACTTGTTCTCGACGCCACTGACAGCTTGCGAGATCATTGCTCGGCTGTTTTCAACTTGTTCACTCCACACTTGCCGCGTACGTTCGTCGTTAATGAAATTGTCTTGTACCCAATCCGACAAGTCTGTTGCTGCACGACTTCCTTCAAGGTAACTTTCGGTGCCGAGAAACAAAATGACGAACGCTCCCTGTTTGTGAGTCCCAACAGGTCAATAAGCGTAGACATAAGTGTGATAAAGCTCCAAGATTATCGATAAAACAACAGTATATCGTACCGTAATGAAGAATCCGAGGATAAGTAGCACTGAAACGAGCACCTCGTCCGAAAAGAAGTAGCGATAGTAGAATATACGTCGATCCAAGATCTTGACGAGACTCAGTGCCGCAATCCAGAAGCCAATGATGATGTTTAGAAACGAGATCCACGAGTACATGCGCATCCAAATGGACACGGCACCAATGAGCGCGAACAGAAAGATGCCGTAATTCAGGAACAATTCCTTAGCGGTGCGACGCGATCCATCGTGCGGGTGACTAATGAAGATCTCGACTGACTTGGAGAAGACACACGTTAAGAAGCCCTGTAGGTGTTCACAATCTTGTTAGTTTCTTCCTGCATTACACCATGTTACATGCAGACTTTTACATACATGGCGGTTTATGTCGACGTCGTCACTGAGGTATTGCAACACCGAGACGACATTGTTTTTGGCCTGACGTAGTGCCTGGCTGCACAGAATGGCCCATACAATGATCCGCAGATAGTTTTCGAAGAGCAAGAAGTTGAAGTAAATGAGGACAAGAATTAGCGCTGTCGAGATGTTACCAATCAGCTGAGAAGCGCCACAAATGGCAGTAATGCAAGAGCGGATAGACACTGTCAGATGAATGGACAACGATACTACGACAGGCCATCGACTGGTCGGACGCACCTGGGCGAGAATCATCTCCACGAACTCGGCCATGATGGCGTCAACTCGCGCTAATTTTTGCGGCGAGATCTGCACAGAATTTTGTCAAATCA
Source organism: Pseudoperonospora humuli (assembly GCA_003991265.1). Taxonomy (NCBI): domain Eukaryota; phylum Oomycota; class Peronosporomycetes; order Peronosporales; family Peronosporaceae; genus Pseudoperonospora; species Pseudoperonospora humuli. Next base: position 23,625 of record NQFO01002799.1, on the reverse strand, counting down.
CCGCATGATTATCACAAAAGCAGGTGCTTTACTCAAAGGATTGGAATATTACAGGTAATTGAAGTTGCATGCTCCATAACGTAGGAAATTACAAGGCGTCGCTCTCATCGATGGAAGAGCAGATACTGGATAGCTTCCCTCTCGCGTTGTTCATCCGTCTTGTCGTCGTAATTCATAGCTGATAAATGCGGCTGCTTGCCAGTGCTGAGTAAGGCGGCAGCATTGAACTTTGGACACGAGACTGCTGACTGTTTGTGAGGCTCAATAGAATCGAGACTGTTGCTCAAAGACGCCGAATTCTCGTCAAATTGCTGCGAAGGAGGCGATGAGTTTTCGAGTGTTGACTGTTGCAACAGACTGTGCGATGGATCAGGTCCTGCGCTGCGGCGGAAAACGTGTCGGTCAGTGGAGTCTTCTCCGCCATCACCCACAACACTGTCTCCCAATAGTGGATTACTGTCGTCCCAGCTTCGTCCTGCAGCTAGATCGGATCGCTTTTCATCGTTCATCGGTTGCTGATGCTTGGAAAACACTCGTCCAAGCTCGCTAGAAGAACGCGCTGATAACACTTTTGGTGAATCGCCTTGGTGTACAGGGGATAGCACTCTCCGCGATAAGTCAAATTCAGACGCCTTCACCAGATCATATAATCTTAATCCTGCTGGCTTGCTTTTGATTGGAGCTCCAGCAGCAACCCCGGCGTTTCCATCCACCGTGGGCTGGACAGCAGTAATGAAATCAGTAGCAGCAACAGCAGGAGCAGTAGCATCAGCCAGATATGGCGACTGCTGCGCAACACTGGGCTCTACAATAAAGTCTGTTTGCGCACTAGCGTTTACTAGTCGCTTGCCAGCTACCTCATCGGCCTCGCGGTGAAAAACGGCCTGCTCCTCACGCTTACGATCTTCGCATGCAAGTAGATCGATCTTTGCCTGTCGCTCAGCAGTGAATCGTTGCTGCAGACGTGCCCTAATGGCGTCCATATCAGACATCATGCGCCGCATTGCGTCGATATCTGCTCGCACTAGCTGCTTCTTCGCTGCCTTGGCCTCCTCATCTTCGTCGCTCTCCTCCTCCTTTTCGCTGCTTCCACTGCTTTCAGAGTAAGATTTGCTGCTGTAATCGCTGTTGCTCTCGCTGCTCCACTCGTCGTTGCTCGCGCTTTGCGCTAGGTCTTCGGTTCTTGCCATGGATGTGCGACCTTTCACATCCTCACTCGTATCGTGGCGTCATGAAGTTTATTCTAAGTACGAAGCTTTTCAACCACGCAGCAAACGCTGATTGGGTGTTGCTTGTCGTTCCATTGCGGCGACGTGCCGACTGCAATTCCGCTCCACGCATAAGAGCAGAAGTTCCCGTTTCTTTCGTGTAGTAACGGTGCCATTATTGTCACCACGCGTGCATCTCGAGAGTGTGAAACCATCTGAGTCTGATGCAATGACACGCTTCACCTTCGACTTGCATTTTTCGACCAGCTTGTCAGATAAGTCAGATAAGTCTAGTAGACTTGACTTCAATCAGATACATGGCGTGTCAACACCAAATTTGTCAAAGCGCGACACGCCACTTAAATTCCCTGCTGCCATCAGTTTATACCGCTGCGATAAGGTGGAAGAGCAACAGCAGAGACTGCACTTTGCCGATCGTCCAGTTGTCCGCATCATGTATCCCTAATCACGGTCGCTGTCCTCTCCCCCGCCCCTTTCTCCCCACCGTCACCACTTGACGTTTGTATGTTCGATTACATACCGCGCTTGTCAATTTTAAGTGCGACCTGTAACACATAATGTTACTCACAAAGCGATCGACAAAAGCGTGTGCGAAGTAGTAATGCCACCTGTGTCGCCTTATACCCTGAATTCAGTTTCTACGCCGCACGCTGATTGGAACACGTTGCGGAGCAATGTAGAGTGGCTTGGCTCGCAGCCGCACACGTTGCCATCCCCATCAATCCCGAATTTCCCTCGAGCCCAGCAGGACTCACCAGCTCGAAGCCTCACAGGACAAGAAGCCTACTTGACAATGCGTATCTCGGGAGCTTTCCGTGTAACGATGCTGGCTGCGGCGGCGATCTCGACACTGACGTTACCGTCAACGACCGTGGCGAACACGCTTGCCGTCAACAGCGAGCTCAACGTCGCGGCCTTCGATGAAACGATGATCGACTATTCGCACGATACGCGTGTGCTGGCTGCAGCCCCTGCAGACGATGATGAGGAGGCCGCTGAGGCTCCCAAGAAGAAGCACAAGAAAAAGCCGGCGGCTGAGCCAGCTACAAAGGCCCCCAAGAAGAAGGCCCCCAAGTCTTCTGTGAGTGAGGATGCTGAGAAGGAAGCTGAGAAGGAGACTGCTGAGGCTGCGGACGGGACGCCAGCCCCCAAGAAGAAAAAGAAAAAGGCAGCGGCTCCTGCTCCTGCTGCGGGTAAGGATGATTCGGACGCAGCTGCGGACAAACCAGCGAAGAAGAAAAAGAAAAAAGCAGCAGCAGCAGACTCAGACGATTCTACTACTCAAAACGCTGTGAAAGATAAGAAGATCAAGGGTGCCAAGAATGAGGGTGTCCTTGATGGGTCCTCGGAAGGCAGCGCTGAGATTGACAAGATTGATCTTCGCAATGAGGATGGCTGGATTAGTGTGTACGACGACCCTCCTCTACTTGTCATCAAGGCCTCGTTGTATGCTTTCATCTCGTACAATGACACGGAGGTGTGCGACACTTTCAACATGACCATGAATGCTGTGGAGCAAAAGTCTGAGGATAATGGACGCTTCTCATACCACGTCGTTGCCTACATCAACTGTACGAAGAATGGCGAGGACGAGACTCAGGGCCGCTTCATTCTAAACTTCATCCCTGAAGGAAAGAGGCTGCTTCTAACTGAGTGTGGTCACCGTGAAGAAGGCGAGATTGTCAACTGGCTGCGCATCCAAGATGAGGTGCCCGAATGCATGACGCCAGCGCAGCGCAAGCAATTCCTTGCCCAGCCCATGAAGCACATTCACGCTACCAACGGAAGCTCGGAGGTGGACGCTGTGCAGACGGACTTCTTGACTCGACTTGAGGAGCTCGACTCTGAGGAGGTTGCCATTTTCGGATCGTTTACAGTTATTCTGATTGGAGTGATTGTGGTCCTGGTCGTCTTTGTGATGCGAAAGCGCAAGGCTCAGATGGACCTCGAGCGCACCATTGCCGGTGCCAAGGCCGAGCACGCTGTCGAGGACGATGATGTGCAGACCGAAGTGGAGGAGAAAGCTACAAAGGAGCGCAAGGGTCTGATGGACAGCGCCAAGGCCAAAAGCGACGACCCTGATATGGAGGAAGGATCATTCGTGAACTCCCCCGCCGTGCGAGTGTAAACCTAGCTGATGTTTTGACTTAGTGGTTGACTTCTCGAGGAGTTCCGGAATCGACCATAGATTGAACTGAGAACTATGGACTGTAGCTTTCTTTAGCTAGCAACTTCGCTAGTTTCTGCCTGCCTCGAGATGTCTACACTTGCACATTTAGCAATGCGCATAGTTCCAATGAGTTCTAATACATTTTGTGTTGAAATATATCCGCGCACTTTCATTGAAGTCTTTGTTCTAGTTTTGCTCCAATCCTGTGCTATTGTAAAAGCGTACAGTGCCATCACAAGAGGCTGTAGCTAGTTGTGGGTGAAGAGGACTAAAGGCGACACTAGTCACCACGTCAGTGTGCCCCTTTAGCTTGATGAGTCGTCGACCGGTGCGAATGTCGTAGAGGTACGCAGCCCGGTCTTCTGATCCTGTGGCAACGTAGCGCATGCACGGGCTAAAGGCAACACTCAGCGCGTGCACTCGGTTGACGTGCTCACAGAAGCGCATGACACAATTATCAGCTCGAATGTCCCACAAGTTAATGGTGCTGTCGGGCGCGCTACTTAGCAAGAGGTCGTAGAAGTTGCTGGGGTGACTCGTATAGCACGTCGGCCGAGGCAGTGCTACTGTGTGTGCAGCACGGCTGTGTGCATCGCGCACCACACGCACGATGCGCCCTCCACCACCGGCACCGACATCCAGGATCCGTAGCGAACGGTCCGACCCTGCAATCACCGCAACAGACGACAAAAAGGCTCCGTTGACACAGGCAAGACTTGTAACGCTTTGCACGTCATCAAAGCTCCACTGCGCGACGCGTTTCTTTTGGCTCTGGTTTTCCACGACATCAACGTCGTACGTTTTCTTAGATCGGCCTTTGCTCTTTGAAGCACGAGCGTACACTTCGTCCAACTTAAACTGATACAACCGTGCGAGGTTTCCACACGCAGAGAGCAAGAATTTGTCCATATAAAAGAATTGTGCCTCTGCAATCGCCTGCCTTGTGGCTTTCTTGGCATTCGACATGGATCCCATTGCAGCCGCCGCCGCTGCAATGTTTGAAGGTGGCGCGATTCCTTGAAACGTGAGCGAAGGCGCGTCACTATCAGCTAACCAGAGTCGACTCGTCTTGTCCTCTCCGATAGTCACAAGCATTTGATCATTCTTACTCCAGTGAATAGCACGCACTGCTTGATCGTGGCCGACAAAGACGTTGCCTTCTCCATTATATCGACTAAACGGCAACCTGCACACCTGCGCCACTCGATCGTTACCACTCGTTGCAAGCCACTTGGCATCACTTGAATATTCAATGTGAAAGATCGCGCCTTGGTGCAATGTCTTTGGTGGCAACGCATGCTGCGGCTGATAGTGCTGTAGTAGGCCGCAACCCATGGGGTATTCTTTTAAATGCGACGTCATTGCTGCAGTCGACGTGCAGTTTGCACTAGAAGAAGCGACATTTGACTTGCGTGACGTTGTTCGTGATTTTGGTGGCGTTCGTCGTGTACCGAATGGAGCTCGAACGGAGCCATATCCGGAGGATCTAATTCGTGCGTGGAATGTTACTGGCTTGTCCAAACGTTTTGCACTTTTCGGAGGTGTCTTCTTTGCTGATAGAGGTGGCAAATTCAATAGACTATCCTTGAGTGGCGGACCTTGCGGAATCACAGACACTCTTTCATTGTTGTCATCATCACCAAGCTGCTCTGGATAAGGCAGAAGCTGGCGATCGATTGTTGCGCCGACTTCTGCAACTTGGTTCCCAGATTTTAGGCCGGTTGTACGGTGAGGTAGAGGAGCAATGTGAAGCAATGTGAAGCAAGGCTGAAAGGCACTCACCACGCCACAGCGGAGAGAGTTTGATCTTGCTGAATGGTCGAAGCAAAAGTCTTTCGCGACGAAGATCGGGTCAAGTATTGTAACATTACTTTTGAACGTCTGCTGAAAGTCGTGGATGATTCCAATCTCGAACGAGTAAGCATGGACACTCAACAAATAGCCTGGAACGCCAACAACGAGAAATTGCTTGTGATCTAGCAACTCACGATCGTGGTGGCTATTGAACTGTAAATCGTTCATAGATGTCGAAAATCTGGAAGCTGTTTCAGTGTCCGCGCATACATACTTCATCGACAGCACCGGGCAAAATACCTCAGTGTTAATCTTGTCTTCGTCCTTGGAGTCGGACTGGACGACACAGTCGACACTTCCATATCCAGAAGGTATTGCAACTCCGGATACAGCTCTCGGTAACTTTTCACTTCTTGTCCATGGAGGTAAAGAAGTGATGACTTGAGGCTTTTCTCGACGCGCCTCTTGTTCAATTTCCTTCAAACGAGCGCGGATGCACATGAGCTAGAAGCAAGTCATGAAAGCTGCACGATAAAATCTAATGATCGTACCTGCTTCCTTCGCAAGAACTTGCGCACAAAGAGCTCAATGTTGAATGCTGTGAGCTCTTTTGCATAATTATCCATCAGGGTAAAAACCTTGACAGATCCATCGGCAAAGCCAAAAGTTGCGTCGCCATTGACTGGATTGAGAGCAAGCGATAGAATCGAGAATGCTGACAGAACAGCAGATTGAAACCACAGTATTCTCGCTGATAGATCCCAGATCTGTACGCAAAGAAAGATTAGGTCAGCGCAGTAGTTAGCGAATACAATTCATACCTTGAATGTGCGGTCTTCGGAGGTGGTGACCAGTAAATGGTGCTGGATCGGGTGAAATTCGCATCTCGTTATCTGAATTGTAGCCACCACATCACACACTCTTGTTACATCACTCTTTCGCCATCAACTACGAGACTAAGCAGCACTGACACGGGCTAAATGACCTTCCAATGTGATCAACACCTCCTTCTGCTCAATAACGAAAATCTTCACATTTCTCTCACTTGCGACCGCCACCAACGTTCCTGTGTCATCGAATGCAACCCATCCTGGCTCTGCGGGTAGATTCTCCACCAAAATGTGCTGCGTTGCGCGCGATCCATCTGTAATACGCCACACAATCACGCTGCAATTCCCCAATCCGTTCGTATCAACATTATTTCTTGCGAAGTATAGCCACAACGCACCAATCTTGAGACGCTGAGCATATGACTACTACCGAAGGATCGTTGTCGTATATTTGAACACACACAATGCGCTCTGCGTGTCCATGCATCTCCAACTCGCGCTCCAATGGCTCTGAGTCTGTCTGCGGGTCAAGAAATCGCAAGTCTTTCGCCAGTTTTGTCAATGAATTGATGTGCCAGCGCACTCGGAGTACCGCACAGTCACGGTACTGCAAAGCAAAGACAGAACATCGACTGCAGGTGCCTGCAGCAGTAAGTGTCGCCTTGGGTCGCCACTGCCATGTTGCGTCCTCGAGCAGCTCCATGGTTTTCAAGTGACGCCTTGAGATCGCGAATGGACGATGTGGATTGGCTATTTTTCAATTGCTTTTCAGTCAATGACTATCAAGAAAAATACACAAACATCAAAGAAGAGTTCCCACCTGCTGCGACCGGCGCTATGTCTACACGCCCGATGTACGTATAGTCGATGTATTACTGCATTATTGGATAGCTGAGACGTCTAGCTATCTAGCAGTGCTTCACAAGCTATAATTTACTGCTTATATACCGAGCTTTACGCATTTGAATGTCAGGAAGAATAAGCAGGAGCAGACATTTCGTACCAGTCGTGTCACGGGGACGCGTTCCATCGAAGTGGCACTGGCGGAAATCCGAATCATTAAGCATAATGTCTACGTCCAGCGTGAAGAACGCTCGCTACCTGAGGTGCGTTTCGGATCCAAAACGACCATTTGAAACCTTCCTCCGATTATCTGACAAGCTGCGATTTTTCCTGTATATTTCATCGCGTGCTGCGATGTTCACTCACTAGGACGAAGTTTCCATTTGTTCTTGCAAGCCACCAGCAGAGAATGAAATGGGATGTCTCGATGACTGCTTGAATCGTGCGGTAGGTGTCAAGTTGATGACAGGACGATGTGTTTAAGACAATTGGGGCGACTGATACTTTCGATGCGAGCAATTTGCAGGCTTTGGTGGAGTGCATACCAGGGTTTTGTAAGTGCGGTGACCGATGCGATAATATGAGGATACAACGTGGTGTCATGCCTTCTACTCAGCTTATTGATTGCGGAGACAAAGGCCTTGGAATGAGGCTACTGGAAGATATTAAAGCTGGCTCGTTCGTAGGCGAGTATATGGGTGAGATCGTGACGGAGCAAGAGTACTACATGCGACGTGTGGTAAGTGCTCAAATAGCTGCTACGAGCCTGTCGTGCTTGCAATAACATTTCTTTCCTTTCAACATTTCGATAGCTTTACCATCGTGAGAAGCATCGTTACATGATGGTGTTAAGCGGTGGTGAAGTCATTGATGCTACGCGCATGGGTGGGTGGGCGCGCTTTATCAATCATAGCTGCGATCCAAACTGTGGGGTCGAGAAGTGGGACGTGAATGGTGAAGAACGATGCGCCATTTTTGCTCTGCGTGACATCGTTGCTGGCGAGGAGCTCACGTTTGATTACAAGTTTGAGTCCTTCAGTAAAGCTGTAAGCTTCTCATCATTTGACACTTTCTTTGCATGTTTTTAAACAATCGTTTGGTGTGTGCAGGAGATCACCGAGTGTCTTTGTGGCGCTCCAAATTGCCGGAAGGTCATTGGAGTCAACAATCGAGTGGTAAAGTTGAACAAGACGCAAAACAGCAACAAGTTGGAGGCAGCGGTGTCTGCCGAAGGTGCAAAGCTGCTAGATCCCGTCATTGGACTGAAATCAAGACCAGTTCAGGGAGCAAAGGTTCGTCAGGGTCTGTTTTACGGCCGGTTTGAACTTGCACTGACGCTTATACTTTGCATCAATACAGAAAGCAGAAGCTCTGATGCAGCGAATGGCCCGACAACGTCTGCTGAGCAGCAGTGACATTCGCGTGCTGCGTCGGTCACATGTGATGCTGGAGCGTAACTTGACTCGTCACATGGAAAATGACTTTAATCACTTGGCATTGCTGCCGTATTTCATTACGAAGCAGTTGTCTATGATAAAGCACACACCGGAACTGAGGCATGTGCCCGACTTCTTCAACTGGAGAGACTTGCCCAACTTTCCAAAAAAGGCGAATTGCCTGCCTCGAAAGGCCAAAGAAAATCGACTCCACAAAATTGCCGAGACATTACAAGCTCGTCAGAATAATCAGCAGCGGTAAAGAATTTGCTTGAGAAGTACTTGCTTGATGCATTGAACGATTCAGCCACATCAAAAAGCTCTGTATTTCATGTCAACAGCTGCTTTGCACCCGCGGAGTAAAACGCAAAGAGCGCTAACGTTTCCATGTGACCTGCTACCAAGGCATCAAGATGGACTGCGTCGCGCGCGTTCTGTCTGTATTACGCTGCATACAAACACACTGCAATGCTTCAATCCTTCGTATAAACATGACGCGACTCTTTTCCGTAGAGAAATATGCGTTTGTTACTGTTGTGTTTCTTGGTTTTATACGAAAGCTTGCCAATTTTGCTTGAGGTGGCAGACGATGACGACGACGCGGGGGAATCAGTGCTGCCGGTGGTGCATTGTTCACGATTGAGTAGACGCTCCAGCATCTGAATGGGCCGAAGCATCCTCAACTACTTTTGACAAACCCACGCCGCGCTGGAATCGTACATGCTACTCAGCAATGAGATGTCAACAAGAATGCCGTTGCTGTCACCTTTGCTACTCACAGTACGCACTGATGTGAGGGGTACGATAATGGACCAGTTGTGTAATGTCGCGATGCCGCTGATTGGCAGCCTATTCACTGAGAATTGAAGCAGACTTTGCTCATCGACAAAGGCCGCGTGTCCGACACGTTGGATGGCATGGAGATGAGAAGAAGAGGAACGGGGTGGCACACAAGCCGTACGACATATGGGCTTCAATTGAACATCAGGCCGGCAGTATCTTTCCTTCCGTAATTTACGAAGGAATGCTTCCCGAAAACCACCTGTTAAAAGCAGCGACACAATTTCTAAATGGTATGTATATAGAAACTTCATTTATCTTCTCTTCCAACATTCAAGAATCTGCCGCAAAGAAGAAAGATGGCGACGTTCTTCTGTGCGATCTTTGGTGGTGCAAAAAGTGCGCTTCGTTTGGAATCACTGCAGGTCAGAGCTGAAGACACCGATCGTGGCGAGGAAATAGGATAGTGTGATGGGCGTTGGAGCTGACCGCATATTACACTTCTTGTCAAAAAAGACGTAACGTCAAGAACCGACGACCTGAAGAATCTTACTGCTGCACGAGCAAAGCTTTGCCACATTAGACTATTTGATCAGCAAGTGAGAAAGGTGGAGGAAGACATGGGAGCTGAAGGAAATAGTTTGTGAGCGTGGTGGTGTTCGTCAAAGTGAAGCTGATACGGCAACTGAACAAGTAAAAGTGAACGAAGGTGAACTTAGCTAGATCACCAAGTATCTCAATATGATCGGAATTTTGCCATTGGCATTTCCAATGAAGAAGCACACCAAGAAGTACACGTGTACAGTGCTTTTGCAGAGTTGATGCGCAAGGTGAAGCGATGTTTGAAGTCGAGTCAACGATCAACTGGCTCCAAGGGAAAATTCTAGTACGTGCAACAAATGGAAGTCAAGGAGCTAGGCACTTTGAGTTTGTGCCGAATTTCGACAATGTATTCAGCTGGACAATGGTGAAAGCAAAAGCGTTATGCTTTACAGATGGAAGAAGTATCCACGCTATGTCAGCGGTACGGTGTGCTTCGCTTCATCGATCGTGACTCACTGGCTTGCAAGCCTATTTGCTTCCTCAGGCCATTAAACAAGCGCTCATCTACCTGCAAGATCACCAATTTATGATGGTTTCAAAAGGCAGAACATTTTGATCTCGAGATACAAGTTTGCTGGAAATCAAAGATTTATTGATACTCTAATGGGAACGATAGTAAAATCTTCGAGCGGCATGTAATGTGAATTTTCAGTCCAAGCACATTGCAGAACAAATTATTGTCGAAGTTATGCGTCGGCGTGAGTACACGCTCAAATTTCTGTGCCGTAAGAGGTTCAGACTGCACAAGAAACGCACGCTACAATTGCGTTTGTTGGATTTGGGGATAGCATGGGACATCAATTTGAGAGATACCAACTGAGTGCTTCTCCTTTCTGGACAACATCAAAGCTCCCAAAAGTGGGCTTGACGTCGAAAACTTTTGATGCATTCGTCATCCTCAGTAACAACTTTGCAGACTTGCAGTTGACACTAAAACTAGAATCATGGAATTAAGGCTGCACTGCTGAATTTGTTTTTAGAATGGCTCAAGGCCCATAGGTGAGTTCTGCTTCGTACTCGTGGTTATCAAACCATTTAATCGAATACTCATTCGATCAGGAGCTTTCGCGCCTTTCTGCGTCCTGTGCTACGCATTGGATGTGCTCGTTAGGGGTAATACGCTCTGTTGTCACGACTGTCGCAATCATTGGATAGGCACTTTCGAATGCCTTTAAGAAAGTTAAGGGATAAGATCCTACGCGCATGTCCGACGATATGTTTATACTAAATCCCAGCATGCGGGTGGTATGTGCATGATTCGTGTTCAACAGTGGCGGAGACGTAGACCACGTCATCGACGTCGACAGGGGTTGAAGCAAAAAAAGGAAACGAAATATTGTCAGGGTTTCTGCTGGATGCAGTCGTGCACGGACCAGCTGTTCGCCGAGTGAAAGTTCTTTCAGAAGCACATGACGAAGCGCATTGCTCCGGCTGTGAGCAAGAAGACATGTGTTGCGCACGGGTACTGGAGCAGGTGTGAAGACATCACAGGACATGCGCAAAGTCTGATCAAAGATTAGAAGCAGGCACTGCGTGGTCTTTAAGGACGAGCAAGCTTTGCTCGCAATGCTACAACACGCTCTCATCGTTTCGATAGGCTAAACCTGAACACAAAATGAAGCTGGTGAAGAAAAGAATGCGCAAGGGTGTGGCGATGGTCCGCAATCAAGCTGAAGTATGGTTCAAGAAAAGGAGTGTTACGAAGTGCGTCGCTACGACTACGTCCGATGCAACGCAAAGTACTGAGACCTTGACATGAACACGACAATCAACATGGAGGAGCTTCTCAAGAGTGAGATACTAGGGCAGGAACGCATCTAGGCATTACAAGGCACATCGCCTTCAGCTCAGGTCAGACTCGAACCATGCGAATCATTAACCTTTACTATATTTAAACATATCGAATTCTGATTGGTTGAAACGAACAGGATCAGGGTTCGTAGAGAGAGCGAGCCGCCCAGAGACCTGGCCTCATATAAAGCGCTCGCCGCCGTCGGCATCCTCAAGCTAAGCAAGCGCCAAGAACCTTCACTGAGTGAGTTGTCAAGCAACGTAGCGACCTCATCCTAGCAAAGGTGCGACTCGATGGCTGCATTAACTGTGTGTAGATCACAATTGGGAAATCCTTGTTTTTTATAGCACTGACATCGAAATATGATGTTTTGTAACGTGATATTTAGATAAGAAACGGGAACGAGTTAATGGTCATGGAAGGATGCGACCGCGAGCTGAATCCCGACGAGAGATTGAAGCAGTTTAATGATGGAAGCGTCGATTGTGGTCCCGATGTGAACTGTCAATGCCAACCTAGCGCTGCTGAGACGCGCGAGTTCCGCAAGGTAAGTGAACGAGTGCTATTTGCAACTGAAGAGAGAAGAGCTGGCTATAACCACGAAATGTTTGTGCTCATGTCATTGTGACAGCGATGGATGCTGCTAACGGACCGTGAACGTGTGGCAGCGCTGCGTGGAGACGCGAGTCAGTTTTTACAGACAGCAACTGACCTGCTACCGTGTCCTGGCTGTCGTAATAGTGCGGAAGCACTTTTGTACAAGCTGGTGGAAGGAGCTGTTAAAGTGCCGCAGGTTGTCAGTCGATCTGGCCTCTGCTTTGACAAAGACAACTACTTTCGACTCAACGAGTCGTATCTTAATAGTCCAGACACGTCGTTCTCGCTTTTTTATCACCAAGAGCGATGGGCCAATGCAGCGCTACCAAAACCAACGAAACCCAGCGGTAAAGCTGGTACATCGCGTGCAAGATGTCAGCTGCACTCGCAGCGGGTACGGGGCCGCCCGCGTCCTGCGTCGTTTGAGGCTCTGTGGCATAAGCTGCCGGAAGACCACCAACGGCACCTCTCTCACATCGACTCGGACCAGTTCTTGACCGACTTGGAGAGTTATTTGCGACGTCATCGCTTTTGTTGCCGCTGCAAGGAAAAGGTATTAGAAGCATATGATTTGCTAATTGGGTCGAGTTGTAGCGAGGACGACTGCGAGGATTGTGGGGGCTTTGAATGCGCGGAGAAACATCATGAACACAGCGATTATGGCGATGATTTGCACTACACATCGTACTTATTCGACGAACTCGCATATTCACGCGCAACAAACCAGATCATTGTGCCTTGTAATATTGAGTTTATGTCGCAGCTGATGTCACGAGCAGATCAAGAGGTTGTAGGCGATTGGGGCGATCGCCACGCACGTACAATTGCTGAAGCACAGGACGAAGTTCTTATATGTTTGGGCATGGTTATTTGGGACAAGATACAAAGCCTATGGACTAAATCTCGATCAGAAAAGCGTTCGGAAGAGCTGTTGGTGCACTGCGCTGTGTCGACACTGCGCCGCAATTTTGATGTGGCAGTGGAAGCGTTGCATGGTGAGGAGATGATGGAACAGCTCTTGGCAGAGGAGGATGATGAGTCTCGAAGGTTGGCGAAAAAGAAAGAAAAGCGAAAGGAGAAGAAGAAGAAACGCAAGTCAGCAACAAAGCAAAAGCAAGTGGATCGGTCGGAATCTGAGAAGAGTCGAAAGGCCGCGAAGCAAAAGCCCAAGCAGACTAAAGCACGCAAGCAATCCGACAGTAGCAAGACTGTGACATCTCAATCGTCAACTAACTCGCTAAGTAGTCAAGGCGACGATGATGATCTCACTAGTTCCAGTCGATCTATGATGGATCCAATGGAAACACATCACTGTGACTCGACTTGCGACGAACCATGTCTGCGAGGAAATTTGACGTACGACGAGCATATGGAGTGGCAACTACTATCATCGATGGGTTGGAATGCGTCTACCCAAATTACGTCATCCTTGCCCGAGTTGGACGTAGACACAGATGATGAAAACCATGGCATTCCTGAAGATGAGATTCGCTTCTGGAAACAAAATCGCTCGAGTCTCGTTCGGCGACGCATGGCTCAACGACAGAAGCTCCAAGAACGTTTCGATCAGTTTGTTTTGCGCACAACATCTCTTGACTAGCCGAGTAATTACATCATAGGACTTGTCCGTCGTGGAGAGGATATACGAAGCCTGTAGGCTACTATTCTTCAACACTACACTCTGTTAAGCTGACAATCACTTTGAAGAAAATAGTGCACGATATAACCATTTCGTTCGTTACTCTTACTAAAACAATACTTGTGTGCGTGCTACCTTCTGTGGGGGACATAATGAGATACATCAAAGCTCGACTCTGCTTAGCTCGGCTTCCAAGGACAAAATGGCACGATCAACCATGCCCTTGTGATTAGTACAATCCATGAGAACGTTCGTAATAGCATGACGATTCTTGTCGAGTAATGCTTGATAGCTCTGCGTCATTTCCAACGACCTGCGCAACATTACAAGCATAACTCAATCTTTGTTCACCAACTGATCAAAGACAAGCACTTACGCTTTTCTCACGTCCAGCACATACTGCTGCGAGCTGATTGCCTCTTCTTCGATCAAGCTGTCTTCGTTAGAGATATTCGTGATCTTGACCTCAACTTCTTCAATCGCAGCTTGCTTCCTACTGAGACTCTCAGCCCGCTTTTCGCGCTCTCTGGCTATCTGGTCGACGAATTTTTTCACTTCGGACATCCATCTCTTCTCAGTTTGGCTCTCGATGTTCAGCTGGTTCTTGCTTTGCTCCAATTCCTCAGTTAGCACAAGTGCTAAATCTAGACCCTCGTTTGCGCGTGCATTACGATTTTGCTTGAGCTTTAGTGCTGCTTGCCGAACGTTTGTCTTCAGGTGATGCGAGAGCTTTTGGACGGCTTCAAGTTCTTCAAGTTCTGTATCCAACTCGAGAGTATAATCGAAATTGTGAGCATGTTTCGCACTTGCCGGAATGATCTTTAGCCGTTTACAAATGTTCCTGTACTCGTGGATCTGATTGTCGAGCTAGTAGACACATTACCCAATATACAACGAAGACAAGAGTCAAACACACTGACTTCTGCGAACATCACTGCTACGAGGGTACGTACACTATCCCGGATATTTGCGGCACGGTTCTCGTAATTCTTGATTTGCGCTTGTAGCTCATCTTGCTGAGCAAGATTATGATGGAGCTGATCAGTCAGTCGTGCTCTTTCTAGAGTAATTTGCTCAATATCGTGTGCCGACAACTCCTGGCTTTCGATACGACCATGCAGCTTTTGAATCTCTTGTTGACGGTCACGAAGATCTTGCTCTGTAAAGCGCAATAAAACAGTAAATACAGCGAATTCATCGGTGGCTCAGAAGGTTGACAACGTCGTACCCAAGGATTGTTGGACTTCGGCAAGAGCCTTCACCTTTTTGTCCAGCTTGGCGTTGAGCGTCTCATATTGACCCACTAGCTCTTTGAATTTAACAAGGTCACTCTGACAATCAGCTTTCTTTTGTCTGAGTTCTGACAGTGCGTTCTGAACACGCATCAATGGCACCATTTCGTCAGCCAGTTAGACAAACCTTTGCAGGGATATTTGCAGCTGATAGTGGAGCCAAACGAACGTACTTTGTCTGCTTTGGCTTGCGCGATTCGCTTCTTCAGCTCTCCGCGCTCTAGTTCCACCTCGTCTAATTCCTGCTTGACGGACTCACTCTCCTTGACTGCAATTGTCATGTCAGTATACCAGTCTCTCATCCCATCCAGCTATGAAGATACACAAGCCCGTACTCAGTTTTTCTTTCTCCTGTTTTTCTAACTCTGCAAACTTGTCGTCCTCACCGGCCAAGAAGACGTGGTATGATGCATCTAGGTACTTGAAAAACTCCTTGTCTCCATTCTCGTCTTCATTCTCGTCATTCTGTTCTGCCTCTTGCATCGTCTCATCATACTATGGACCACAAATACAGAGGAAGTAAGTACCCCAAAACAATACCACACAGGAGCAAGAAGACCACGTACAGTGAGCAGCTCAATCAGCCACGAAATTGACAGCAGCAGTGTGGGCCACGTGTGAGGTGTACCCACTGCAGCTAGTGACGTCTTGCTGATGGGAAAGGGATACCGCAAATTCCGGAATTGCAACACGACGTCCTCCTCGAACTTGACGCCAAACTCGAAGGTCGGGTCCACCTGCTTGAAAAGGAACATGATGATGTTGCAGAACTCTTTCTTAGACGGACCACGCTTCAATAACCCTGGCGTAAGCGTCTGGTCGTACATGCGCTCGGTCAAGAACTCGACCAGAGTGCGGACGCAGCTATTGAGGTACGACCGATCTGTCACTGGCCGAGGATCCAGTACACGTGCACCGCCACGGCTGGAGACGGAGGCTCGAGATTTGTAAGAGCTGTTGCGGCGAGCAGCAGGCCCACTGCCGGCAGATTGGCGTGAAGTAATGGAGGTCCGTGGACCCGCAGGGGGGCGCCGTGCGGTGTGACCAGCGGCAGTGGAGACGCGGCGACGAGGAACAACCCCGACAGATTGACGCTCCACACCCGAGTTGATCTTACTTGGAACAGACACTCGTGCGGACGGGTGACGCAGAGCGGATGGGCGCGCATTTTGCTGCGAAGACGACGCTGGGCCGAGCGTCGTGCGCCGCATTTTGAACACAATGCGCGCGAAATTGTTCTGGTAACATATTTGCAGGCCATTTAGAAATTAAGCCTCTTTAAAACTAATTTATACAAGCTAGAAGACTCTTATAGAAACGGTTTTTAAACACAAATATCTCATTAGCGTCACGAATATTTGGCTGCCTACAAGACGTATCTTCAGCTGTATACACGCCAACACATTCAAGAAGAATAACAGACTCTAAGAAGACTTCATGGATGGCATCTACTTGCTCTGTCTGCCGAATTGGAGCGTTGAGTCGGAGGCTCGTTACTTGGTCCGCAAAGCGGCGACTAGTTTGCTCGTTCTTATCGTCCACAGACAGCTTCAAGAACTCGGTCTTGGAGACAGCAGTCTGCTTTTAAGTTGAGAGGTATCAAAGGCGTTGCGCATCACCGCATCATTGTCTACCGATTCTCTTTAGTGGCATCGTCGATAGCGGTACGTTTGGACTTCCTCACATCTTCTGCTCTGAAAGTCTCGAATCAATTCAACGTAAAACGCCATACGATCGTCCTGAGTATGATTTGCCCACGGATCTCGTCACTCGCTTCCCTACGTTCCAGCTGGTGTGAAAATACCTTGTATCTGCAGCTTTTCTATCATATCCGTCTCGCCAGTACTGTAGCATGGATGTATGATTGCTACACAAGGTCTTCCTTCTCCTTCTTGGTAGGACCGCTCGATATGAAACCCTTCGAACGTGAATTGTGCGTGCAGCGCAGACTTTGGGCAGACGGTCAAGGCTTCGTGTTATGCTTTATTCAGCTGATGACTATTCAGGCGACTGGGGAGTTTTGCTACGCTCAAACCACAGTAAGATCTAGTCTAGCCAATGAAATCTGAAAGAGGGAGACCGCTCTCGAGACAAGAATCGTTCTCGAATGAGAAATGCCATGCGTTCATCTGGATATGTTTCGTCGCATGAGCACTGCGTTGGGCATCGTGCCGGAGACAGCATGCCGACACATGGCGCAAGTATAGCCCTTGTCTTTCTTGAACAGGTTTTCCGTGATCGTGCCAGGAGTCTCGTTTTCTCTACGGCTTGTGCTAAGGCTCCTTCGTCTGTGTTGGAATTCCTCTAGCAAATTCTAGCTTGGTAGAGTGGATGTCGTCAATGGTCTTACCGATCTCTCACTTGTTGTGCGTCTTCAGTGGATGCACCTACAGCCCTCTTCGTTTCTCACCGCTGCGTCCACGTAGCAGGTTTTGCACGCTCAATCCCGACACATTAATTGATGCTTGTCCCTCTACTCCGCACCATACGTTGTTTCTTTGCTGGAACGAAGTGTTGGTTGTTTCGCTCTAAATGGTGCAGTCCTTGAGTTTCCAAATGTGCAAGGACGTATCAGCTTTCTGCGCTCCAATATTTTGTCAAACGTGTCACCTGTGCTACCACTGCATGTTTTATGCTTCGACAAGTGCACCCATGCGATCAGAAAGCGATGCAAATCTGTGCTGCCGAACAAGGAGCAATTTTTCGGTGAAAGGCGAGATGAGTCTTTTCAATCGCAAAGTGAATGGCAAAGCGAAACACGTATCGAGTTTTCATTTTATGAACGTTCCGACATCTAGACACATGATCTGTCATTGTGCTTGCGACGCTTTCTTGTGGTGACTTCAGTACGAAATAACTTGATTTTAGAGTCGTCTCGAAAGCAGATCCTTGCATAGTGCAACGCATCAGCTTCAGCTGACATCTGGGTGCTAAGAACGGAGCATCTGTACCTTTTCAAATAACATCGTGTACATTCATAATCTCCGATCGGGCATCATTGCAGCGGTCGAGTGAACTGCCTCTACTCAAGTGGCTGGTGCCCTCGCATGATCAAAGACCTTTCTGCGCTGTGCCGCTGAAAGCGGCAGGACTATTAGCTCTTTGCACCACTTCACGTCAATTCGGTGGTCAATCTCGATAGGATGTCTCAACAGGTTGCGAAGAGAGCCCTGCGGTCTTCACACCACGCACAAGAAGGCACTGGCGCTACTTCAGGGTCTCCCCCAACTGTGAGCATGTCCTTGCTCTCGAGCGGCGTTGATGACACCAGTGTGGGGCATGTTAAGGTGAATAGCACTCTGAACTGGCCGGACGTTTTACCCAATGGCTCTACCGTTCATATTGCCTATGAAGGGTCTGGTTCCAATGAAGAGATCCTCATCACCCCCGTTGGACAGAACATACCTGGCACTACAGGTTACTTGTTCCGCGGTAGCGACTCAATGTCAGGAAGTGACTCATGTAGCGGCTCTGCGGAAAACGTGGGAATAATAGGCATTAAAACGAATCCGACGGTGCTCGTGATTGTTGGCACCATCCTGACCATTGTTGCTATCGTGTCAGCGGTTATCGTAGCGATGTACAGCCGAGAGAACCGACGACGAGCGTATTCCGATAACCCGAGCAGCACGGAAGAACCTTTTATCGTAGGCTCACTGCCCCACCAACCCGCTACTCAGCTCAGCTTATTGGACACGGACATCTGTGGTGAAGGCCAATACGAGTACTCGCCAAATATGAGTCGATTGAGAAGCTCCCTCAATGGTACCGCCATCCTGTCGGATAATAAGACGACCCCAATGCATCATCGACTTACAGTTGATGCCTATCCGTCCAGCCGTCGAGGCCAGCGTAGAAATGGTGGCCAAGGCGATACTGGACGCGGCCATCCCGAGCATGACAATAGTAGCCGTCAAGCTCAGCAGAATCATCACGGCTATGAAAGTCGCCAAGTTCGTGAGAGTCGTCAAGTTCGTGAGAGTCGTCGTGGCCATGAGAGTCGTCAAGTCCATGGGACTCGTCAGGTCCATGGCAATCATCAAGCCTATGACAGTCGTCCAGTTCATGACAGTGGTCAAGTCCATCACAGTCGTCAAGCTCATGACGGTCGTCAAGTTCAAGAGAATCGTCAAGTCCATGGGAGTCGTCGGGATAATTTTGAGCGACTTGAAAATCGTGGGCAACGGGAGCATCGTGGTCGACGTGGTGGTGGCGTTCTGAACGACATCTTGGATCAGGATCGTCATCGAACACGAACAGCCCCCATCATTTTGTATGACGAAAACTCGTTGTCGGTAGAGGAGCACAAGTCAGGTTCAAGCAGAGGTCGTCCACGATTATCATTTTCATCTCCACAGCAATATCTGGAGCAGCAACATCAGCGTCGTCGTGACAAGCATGCTACCAGAAGAGATAGATCAGGTATTTTATAGTAAAGCATCTTGTGCTCGGGATGCCTGTGTACCAAGTGGCATCCAGGATCTAGGTGGAAACTTTCTCGTCAACATGATTGTTTCTACTCTACGCTTTCTACGCCCTTCTGAAAACCTGAATGCGTACTTTGCTCTTGAAGCATGTTAATGACCGCGTTCATATCGCGATCCTAATGCTTGGCAGTGCACTCTACTTGGTCACAGCGGAGCACTCTGTGGCATTTCTTCGCGTTTGGATTGCCACAAGCAAGGCATTACGCTGAGGTCCAGTGGGACCACGCGTTGCTCCAAAAGTGCTGTAATCGCTCCAGACACGTCGTGTAGTTTGCGGTCTTGAACGACGGCATGACTACAAATATCTTCTGTTGATCTGGGCGCGACATAGTGTAAGGGGCTTTACGCGAGTACAGTCACATGGCTAGCTTCAATTGATCTACTGCGTGACACGACGGTCCGAAGAGCGGCACCCATTTCGACGTTTAGGAGGTGGGTATCTACGTATCCAGTCCAGCGAATCCTTTTATTTCCATAACGCCTTTCTTGCTGTGAACAAAGAAGTAGTGAGCGACAGATACAGCCCGTCAGTTCTATTACTTGGTCAAAGACGGAGCGAGAAGAGATCAAACAAAGCAGTCTTCCAAGAGTCTTTATTCCTCCTAGATACGTGCCAAACGTCATCATCGAACCAGATCTCAGGATGACACGCGAGTATCAACAAACATACGTAAGATGTGTTGATCTTGATGTGCGCTATTGTGTGCGTCGTGGGCACAAGAGACAGCGAGAGCGTCTTGCTCAGCATCTCTTCCATCCGCATTTCG
Source organism: Pseudoperonospora humuli (assembly GCA_003991265.1). Classification (NCBI taxonomy): domain Eukaryota; phylum Oomycota; class Peronosporomycetes; order Peronosporales; family Peronosporaceae; genus Pseudoperonospora; species Pseudoperonospora humuli. Next base: position 3,366 of record NQFO01002799.1, on the reverse strand, counting down.
GCCGCGCTTTGAAACCTCCCGAGTTGAACGTAGACCGCCAGACCACTTTATTGACTTAGGGAATCCGCTGCCGATGCCATCTGGCGTGAGAGCGTCTCGCATCTGCAGCGCTTTTCCCGCACGCATGCATATTCGCTCTCACAAGACTTTTCTCCGCTGTTTTTTTGCTTCCTGATGAAGCCCTGCTAACGTGCGTGGTCCGTACGCAGAGTCGAAGGTCGTTTGTCGTGAACCATCACGCCAGCGTCAACCACCATCTGCTTACAAAGCTCCAGAGTATCCGGAGAGATTAAAGACTTCCGTTCTCTGCGACGGATACTTTCCCGCAGCTCGGGATTTTTCTGCGAATTACAACGCATCCGAAGAGTTCCCCTACGCTGGTCAAAGAAGTTCTGGCTGGTGTAGTCGGGAAGAGGGAGGTTGTTTTCGCGGCATCGAAGCGCGAGAGAATAACCAGATGTCACACCTCCATCTGGATTTGTCTCATCGTATGAAGCACTGCGTTTGATCTCTTCTTAGCGAAGAGGATCGTATTGAGCCAACAAGTGGCACTACTACATTCCTTGGTCTCCTTCAAAGCTCGTGCCAGCAGATGCGGCTTGCGCTCAACTTATTTCACGATAATAAGGAGCTATGAAAATGTCACCTGGGTGGATACTTTCTCATATCCACAAGTTTACAATTCTAGAATTGTACCGGTAAATGGGTACTACACTTTGCGGGGAAGTTACTGGCAGACGTTTGTCAATCATCTTCCAGCTATGACTCGGCAGTACTCGGTGGCCGAGTTGGTGGCCAAGGCGGAGGCCTTAGTAGACCAGTGTCAGCCAGAGCTTGCCGTACAATTCTATGAGAAAGCGCTGCTACAGGAGCCAGCCAGTGCATCGCTGCTGGACTCGATCGGCGAGCTGAGCACGGAGCTGGACAATCCAGAGCGGGCACTATCGGCCTTTCAGCAGAGTGTGTCACTGGCCCCCGCCCAAAACCCTGCCAAGTATTTTTACCTATCGCAGCTAGTAACAGGTGAAGAGGCTGAGCACTACACGACGCAAGGTATCACATTTCTGCAGCAGGAATTGCAACAACATGTTGACCCGAACACGCCGGAGGCTCTCACAATTAAAAAGCAGATCTGTGACGCCTTGTGCTCTCTGGGCGAGCTCTACATGACAGACTTGTGCGATCACGAGGAAGCAGAAAGTCGCTGTGAGAATTATTTCCAGGAGGCCATGAAGTTTGACGTCGGTTTACCTGAGCCAACGCAAGCTCTGGCAAACTTGAGACTAGTGCAGCAGAACAAGGAGGCAGCCGATGAACTATTGGAAGAAACCTACCGTCGTCTTAATGAGAGCTGTAATGAGGAGAGTTTGCCATCGCTGGAATTTCGCACGGCGACGGGAAAAATGCTTATTGAGGTAGAGAGGTATGAACAAGCGTGCGATGTGCTGGAAGGAGTGATGCAGGAGGACGACGAAAACGCCGAGCTCTGGTTTCTGGTTGGCACGTGTTATCGCGCCATGGATGACTTGTCCAACGCGCTCGAGTTCTTTGAGAAGTGTCAGATGATGCTCAAGAAACTCAAGAAGGACTTGTGCGACGAATTCTATCTACAGGATCAGCTTGAGAGCGTTGTCGAAACCATTGCCGAGCTCAAGGCCTCCATAGCTAACCGACCGCCGGAACTTGACGACGAAAGCGGAAGTGACAAGGACGAAAGCGGAAGTGACAAGGACGAAAGTGCCGACACGGAGATGGTAGGACAACAGGACATAGAGATGGAGGAATGAGGCATAGATTTCACATAGGCAATACTGAATAATGCTATTCATTTCATTGAGTCTGGGTGGCTTTCAGACTCCTAGATGAGTACAAATAATCAGGCATCTTATTTTGTATGATACAGACTTGCCATATACATTCGGCAGAGTTATGATGGCATTGAATGGCCGGAGATAAGACGAAGTTAGCGGGTACAGACTTTAGCCTACGAGCCCAAATCGTAGATCAACTCACCTGAACTTTTCTGGTTTGCTTACATATCATGATTACGGCCCCACTTGTTGTCCGTCTCAGCGCGTAGCGCGAGCAGATCCACGCTCGTCATTACAGGGAGGCCAAATTTCAATTCAGCTGTGGCGGCGTAGCTACCAATTGCGTTCTCGTAGTATAGATCACTTGCGCTGAAGAAGATCGGCGATACAAACCGCTATAACTGCTCGTCGTATCGGTGCAATGGATAGAATTGCCGCTGCGCGTATCGACGAGGAGGAAAGCGGCTGCGTAGTTATTTCAATGACAACGACCCTCAAGTGTGAGTGGAGCCACCCTTCAGTTCACCACGGCTTATGCTCTGGTTACCCCAAGCCTTGTCCTATTGCTTGGTCATCACTGCGGTATTGCTGATACGCTGCCGCAATAAATCTAGCGAGTAGACAGACAATGCATTTTCTTCTGCATTGAGGACATCTCTTGCACGAATCTGACCGAGCTCACCAGCAAGATCGCTTGTTGCCCAGTTCTCTGCTCAAACTTTAGCATCAGCTCATATTTCAAGGGCTTCCCCGTGGTCAGTGTACACTTGGCTCTCATAACTTATATTTCATTCCTTTGAGTCCTTTGCAATCTAGTATATTTACTTATATTCTTGTTATTTTGGCTTTTAGGAAGTCTTGTCGTGACTACGGCGATTAGAAGAAGGTTCACTGTCTTTGACTTTCTCAACAGACAACTACTGCCTACACAATTCTCAACGCTTATAACGAGCTGGATCATAGGTGATCATCTGTGACGGTTGCCATAAGTGGTCCCGCCTTCAGCCAGCTACGGGACTAGTAATGGCTCGACAGCACTTGAGGGGTCACAATGCATGCTGTTCGTTGGTGAGAAGCACGCCCGTAAGGTCGAGTGCCAAGCGTCGACAAGGAGTGTGAAAGGATATTGACAAGGCAAATAATACTCTCATAAGCTCACTAATACAATTTCCATTCACATCACAACCGGGTGTGCGCGACTGCATTAGTCGCACCGCTTATGATAGATACATGTTTGGTTGAGTGGCGATCTATCGAGATAGCTTTCATGAGCAAAAGTGCATTTATGCCAGTTTCATCTCAGCTGTAGATGAGATTAGTCAACTGCAGAAGCAATTGTTCGCGCTGAACCTCGCTTATTTCTCATTTCTTATCAATAAAGTGCTTTAATTTAGCACAGTTTAATTTGCTGTACGCAGCTCAAATGTTTTGCATCCTTGTACAAAATGTGATTTGCACTGCTCAAAAAGAATCATTGAGGCGTTACATTGTCCCAAGCACAAAAGAGGTTTCAATTCTTGCAGCTTGATGGATACACCTAAAAGGTGCTTTCAAG
>NQFO01002794.1:0-11180 GCA_003991265.1 Pseudoperonospora humuli | reverse complement strand
TCTCGTCGGTACTGCAGCATGACTTCATGATTGTATGATTGCTCTCACGACACTTCCTTCCCTGCTTGTTTCTGATCACTACTGCCAAGTTCTCCAAATGTAATGTGTATCTAGACTCGAAGAAGTGCTCTCGAATCATCATACCAGTGATAGTAGAGCGAATGGAGGGTTGTCAATAACGACGCGGATACTATATTCCTATTGTTTACACACTCACAAATATTGTACGCGCACGATGCACGTAAAGCTGTGTTTCTCTTTATCTTGAGCCTGTCTCGTCCACACGTCCTGGTAGTCTCTGCATTAGCCGCGCACGGTGCCGCGTCCACATGGCTTTGGTCATGGGGATCTTGGCACCTGCTACAATGTGGTTGACGGCTCTGGAATTGAACAACTCGGGAGGTAATTGCACGGGTGGCACCACAACACGTCGCATCTTGGAAAAGCTGAAGCGCGAGCGTTGCTGGTACGAGGAAGAAGAAAGCAGCAGGTCTTTCAGGTTTTGCGCTTCCTTTGGCAGGGGCTCGCTGCTGTCATTGGTCAAGAGTTGGGACGGACCGTTATTGCGTCGAATTTGCAGGATTTTGATGGAGGTGACTGGGCCTGAAGAGCTCACGGCTGTGGGTCGGAAGGCGTGGAAGAAGGTTTGTTTACCCCCATGACTTTCATCCAAACTGGTCACTTGCCTCATCTTTCAAAGTGAACGTTTTTATTCGAAGTGGCCCAGGTAAAGTATGTGCACAACGTAAAATGAAAGAGCAACCTTGTATATATCAAATTGGATTGTTGAAAGATGGGGTTCAGTGTGAAATAAAAGCACTTTGTAACCGCCTCTGTCCGAATGGGTTCTTAGCAGGTGCTTAGGGGTACCCTCGCTGCACTCTTATGCACAAGCTGAGCGGACGGTGTGGCAAAAACCAAACGCTCGTCCACAGACGTCCGAAGAGCGTGTGTGCAATGCTTCCTTACATGTGCAAACATGGCAGAAACGACCAGGAAAGCGGCGAAGACGGGGTGCTCCAAGAAATCAACAAAGGAGTGAGATGAAAAGGACTTCCGACGTCAAAGACTCGTATTTTCGTGTGACGTGGGATGAGTGGCTGCAGCGAATGGAGGGAAGGGATGAAAATGATCCTGGAATTGCGATTGACTGGATAGATGATGCGACGTTGCATGCTTGTCTCGGAGTTGTCAGTGCTCCTGCAGTTGCTAGTGCGCCTGCAGTTGCAGTTGCTCATGTTGCACAGGGAAGCAAATGTTGCTGCGTCTGGCGCTGCAATGTGAACATGGTTTTCACGTCTAGTCGTCACGGGTATTGTCAATTCTCCCGTGATGTCGGCAGGAGGAGTTCCATCATCGATGTCCTTCCGCCGTCTAACACTTGCCGAATATGGAGCTATGGTGCTGGCACTACAAGCGAATCCGATCAATCTGGTGTGGGGGACCTGCTCTGATGGCTGCCAGTTTCAGTGCAGGGACCTTCTACATGGTGGCGGCTGATGGAAGAGACAGCAAAGTTGCTATGCAGCAGCGCTGTGTGCCGTTTCTGTGATAGTGGTGTGCTGTTGTACACGAGCTAGGCAAGAGGATTGACGAGATTTTCCTACTGTTTTCGGCACCTTCATTTCAATAATAAAACAGAAGAGGCAGCAAACACGCGTTCTTTCATTCATCGTTCATACGCTTGCGGTGTTTTTGCCACACCGTCCGCTCAACCTGTGCATAAGAAGGCAGCGAGTGTACCATAGCGAGTGCACGTCAGAGCTAGCCAAGCGACTGCAATGGATCGGTGGTGCCAGGCTTTGACACGACGTCCTCGACGCCCGATTCAACTTTGAGATGACAGTCTTGATCCGCTTCGTTTTGTTCCGCTTGGTGGTTCTGAGACTTGTAACGAACATCTGACATTGCACGGTAGAGACAAGCGATAAGCGGACGATTACGCTGTACATGGACTCTTCACTTGCTATCACATTCGAACTATCCGTATTAGGACCAGTAATAGTGCAGATGCCGTGCCTTCCACGGGTTGGACGCAAGCTGCTAGGTCTTATTCCGTGTAAATTTCTGTCCAGACTTGTATTGTAATAAATGTCATCTCTCGATGAACATTCATTTAAGAGTAAACAAGATTGGATCGACAACGAGTTGTAGGCATTCCACGTCTCTGGATTCCCTCTGCCTTGGACGCCAGAGTGTAGGCAATAATTGATCGTCGAGATCGGTAGTAGTCCTTCAGCAATAGTCTGGAACTTGACTTCGGCATCTTTTTGCACGAATTTCAGCCAATTGGTCGAGTCGGAGCTTCGAAATGGGCCTTCAAATCCATCGTTCGCGACTGTGCGAGTTCACGCGCGTGTGGGATGCGAATTCCTCCGTCACCACGAGTCTATCGGCTTTGCAACAGCAACATCCAGAGCATCAAGTGACGCGGCCCAGTCTGGACACTTTTGCCGTCTCTAGCGCGGACGGTGCCATCGAATTGGAGGCAGACACTTCCCCAAACTTACAACTTTCACTGGCATTAGTAGAGACAAGTAGGTCCCTATACCGACTTTCGTTGCGGGTACAATGGCCACAGGTGGACACTCTGATGTGATCATTCATGCCCTCTCATCTCACTGATGACATTGGGTTGGTGAGCTCATTATTGTAGGACGGACAAGCTACTCTGCGGGTCCAATTGCCAGTGCCGAATGAACTGACGATGGTGCTAGGCTCGGTACCTGGTCATACAGCAAAGAACGAGGTCTTTCTGGGCTCATCACAGAACACGTCCGTGGTCGCTACGCTGCCGTGCATCTCGGTACTCGGAATGAAAAGAGGAAATGACCAGACCATTGAGACTGAGACTGATGCTGTTGCTGATGCTGTTAGGATGTTGCAGACGCGTTCCACGAGGTGGCTTTTGTGTGGGACAATGAGTGGATGCGGTGGTATGTGGACGACGTCATGCTATTGGAAGAGTTCATCCAAGACGGTAGTGCGACGAGCAACGACGACAACAAGCTCGTTGTGGACTTGAGTGTGGCAGGAAATGGTACGAAGCTCGCGGTCGAGCGGATGGCGTTGAGCTCTGGCAACTCTTCGGACCCTTCTTGTACTCCACGGTACTCAAGTTTCAGCAATTGTCGAGCACAAGAATGCACGTAAACGCTTTCTTTGTCGAGTGGTAAAGACGGTTTCTTACCTTTTGCTTATGTGCACGCAGCATTTTCGCCGCGTCTTGGCTCCATTCAAGGCTCACTATCGGTCGATGAAGTGGAGGCTTTTATTGATGAAGTGGCTGCAGCGTTCCCTCTCATCACAAAAGTGGAGAACCTGGGACAATCAGTTGAAAAGCGACCACTCCGTGCTCTCTGTCTTGGCGCGTGCTATGTTCCTGCGGGGCAAAAAGTCCCACAAGCGCTTTTCACAGGCATGCATCACGCCCGCGAGGTGAGTGCTGAACATTTGCACGAGTGTTGCTCAATTGCTGACCTTTGTTTCTTTCATGCTGGATCCGTCAAGCCAATTTCCATGATGGTACTGTACTGTATGCAAAAAGTCTTGATCGCAATCTTGTACGTCCTCAAGCTCATTCTCGTCGTTGATGTTTGATCTTCTTAGAACTTGGTCTACACGATCGACATTTTGACGTTAGATTACCGCAATGGCGACTTGGCAGCTTTGGAGCTGCTAGCGTCGCGTCAGCTTTGGTTCATTCTGGTGGTCAACCCAGATGGCTACGCACATAACGAGATGTTGCGCGTATGGGAACACAATGGCATTGGTCAGCGCAAAAATGCAGCGCCGACTTGCGATAAAAGCCTTTCTGATGCAGGGGTGGACCTGAATCGCAACTACGACGTTTGTTTTGCACGTGACAGTAAAGGGAGCAGTAATGAACTGTGCGGAGACGACTACAATGGGCCTCGCGCTTTCTCGGAACCCGAAACACAAGCTGTTCGCGACCTCGTGGAGCGTAATACGACTGACTTTAGCGTGGCGCTCAACTATCACTCGTACGGCAAGTATATCAATGTCCCCTTCGCTTGTCAGGCTGAAGGAGAGCCAACTGAGGCGAACAATTCAATCTTCGTGACGTTGGCTCAAGAAATGGCTCATTTCAATGGATTTGAGTATGGCCAGTCTTGGAAGAACAGCGACTTGTATACGGTCAACGGAGAGACGAGTGATTGGATGTGGCAGGCGCATGGCATCTTCGCGATGTCCCCTGAAGTCGGTCCAGCAGTCGAGGTGGAATCCGGATTTTGGCCGTCTCGTGAGGATGTCCCTCAGCTGTCGTCTGAGCTTCATTACTCCAACCTGTATCTATCGCAGATGGCGGGTCCTGTGTATTCGTTGGTTGTGGATGGTATTCAGCTAGGTGCCATCGACGATAACAGCTCCACTTCATCGTTTGTATCGGTTGATGTAACAATCTTCAACCGCGGGTTGCGCTCTGTAACAATCGAGCTGATGGGGTCCGTCTTCATGAATGGAACAAACGCCAGTGATGCTGTGCACTTGGAGCTTGAAGCAGTTTTAGCTGGGTCGGGATCTTTGGCTCAAGAGAAACACACACTGAGGATTCCTTACCTTGGAGAGAATGTGTACCAGTCGATGAAAGCGATCAAGGCGCTGTATTTGGTGGTAAGGGATGCATTCAGCTGCCATTTCTTTCGTGTTGGTACGTTGCAAAGTGTTTGGCTGAGTGTGGAGAAAGCATTCCGCTGACTATTTTGCTTTCGCCTTGTTTGTGTCTGGGCTTAGCTGTTCATTTCCACGTGACCACTGAGAAGAAAATCCACGCAAACTTCCAGACTTGGGCGGCGCTACCGCTTCCTCGCTGTGGAACCTGTGAGCTGTTTGGTGCTTTTGAAACGTTGGACAAAGCTGATAATCCCGTCAATGTCTCTCCAACATGTCATGAAAACAAGGACGTGACTCTCCTGGAGTCCGTTCACATACGGAAAGTCGATCTGGCCATGCCCATCGCAACTAGTAAAGATCGTGGTGGTGGTGGCTCTGCAGAACCCCTTGATGCTGTGTCAACGCCAAAGGTTCCTTCGTCCAACGTTGTTGTCAATGTGGTTTCCAGTGATAATGCGTCAGCAGAAAGGACTAATGATCAACGGACATCGCTTTCGTCGTCGCTGTCGTGGTCGGCCCCAGTCGCGATGGCTTCATTGGTGGGGCTCGTGTTACTAGTAGTAGCCGCTCTCTTCTTTCGACGCCGTCAGCGACATCAAGCTAACGAGAATCCTGTGAGGGCGAAAACAGCATCAAAAGGGCGAAGGAAAGTGCAATACAAGCGCATTGATGGCGACTCTGTGGATTCACCAGCAAAGGGCGGACAAGTGGTCTATGACGACGAAGAGGAAAAGGACGAGCTACCGGATACTGAGTGCGGTGAACAGGAGGTGTCTACGGACGACAATGATACAGACACGACAAACGATCGGGCTCAGCTTTCTCCTCGTCGAGCAGCAAGACCAATGCGCTCGTCGAGTGAAGATATCGCGTAACAAAAGTTGAATGTATGTGCCCGCAAAGGAGCAAAACTTAACAAATTTTCTACTTGTTCTGTCGTTTAAACTCAAAGACTGGGCTTGAGACAGAATGCTGCAAGTGTGAGCTACACGGCTGCAGGCAGCTCATACTTCCAGCCAAAGGGGTCAACCCTTGTTACGCGATATCTTCACTCGACGAGCGCATTGGTCTTGCTGCTCGACGAGGAGAAAGCTGAGCCCGATCGTTTGTCGTGTCTGTATCATTGTCGTCCGTAGACACCTCCTGTTCACCGCACTCAGTATCCGGTAGCTCGTCCTTTTCCTCTTCGTCGTCATAGACCACTTGTCCGCCCTTTGCTGGTGAATCCACAGAGTCGCCATCAATGCGCTTGTATTGCACTTTCCTTCGCCCTTTTGATGCTGTTTTCGCCCTCACAGGATTCTCGTTAGCTTGATGTCGCTGACGGCGTCGAAAGAAGAGAGCGGCTACTACTAGTAACACGAGCCCCACCAATGAAGCCATCGCGACTGGGGCCGACCACGACAGCGACGACGAAAGCGATGTCCGTTGATCATTAGTCCTTTCTGCTGACGCATTATCACTGGAAACCACATTGACAACAACGTTGGACGAAGGAACCTTTGGCGTTGACACAGCATCAAGGGGTTCTGCAGAGCCACCACCACCACGATCTTTACTAGTTGCGATGGGCATGGCCAGATCGACTTTCCGTATGTGAACGGACTCCAGGAGAGTCACGTCCTTGTTTTCATGACATGTTGGAGAGACATTGACGGGATTATCAGCTTTGTCCAACGTTTCAAAAGCACCAAACAGCTCACAGGTTCCACAGCGAGGAAGCGGTAGCGCCGCCCAAGTCTGGAAGTTTGCGTGGATTTTCTTCTCAGTGGTCACGTGGAAATGAACAGCTAAGCCCAGACACAAACAAGGCGAAAGCAAAATAGTCAGCGGAATGCTTTCTCCACACTCAGCCAAACACTTTGCAACGTACCAACACGAAAGAAATGGCAGCTGAATGCATCCCTTACCACCAAATACAGCGCCTTGATCGCTTTCATCGACTGGTACACATTCTCTCCAAGGTAAGGAATCCTCAGTGTGTGTTTCTCTTGAGCCAAAGATCCCGACCCAGCTAAAACTGCTTCAAGCTCCAAGTGCACAGCATCACTGGCGTTTGTTCCATTCATGAAGACGGACCCCATCAGCTCGATTGTTACAGAGCGCAACCCGCGGTTGAAGATTGTTACATCAACCGATACAAACGATGAAGTGGAGCTGTTATCGTCGATGGCACCTAGCTGAATACCATCCACAACCAACGAATACACAGGACCCGCCATCTGCGATAGATACAGGTTGGAGTAATGAAGCTCAGACGACAGCTGAGGGACATCCTCACGAGACGGCCAAAATCCGGATTCCACCTCGACTGCTGGACCGACTTCAGGGGACATCGCGAAGATGCCATGCGCCTGCCACATCCAATCACTCGTCTCTCCGTTGACCGTATACAAGTCGCTGTTCTTCCAAGACTGGCCATACTCAAATCCATTGAAATGAGCCATTTCTTGAGCCAACGTCACGAAGATTGAATTGTTCGCCTCAGTTGGCTCTCCTTCAGCCTGACAAGCGAAGGGGACATTGATATACTTGCCGTACGAGTGATAGTTGAGCGCCACGCTAAAGTCAGTCGTATTACGCTCCACGAGGTCGCGAACAGCTTGTGTTTCGGGTTCCGAGAAAGCGCGAGGCCCATTGTAGTCGTCTCCGCACAGTTCATTACTGCTCCCTTTACTGTCACGTGCAAAACAAACGTCGTAGTTGCGATTCAGGTCCACCCCTGCATCAGAAAGGCTTTTATCGCAAGTCGGCGCTGCATTTTTGCGCTGACCAATGCCATTGTGTTCCCATACGCGCAACATCTCGTTATGTGCGTAGCCATCTGGGTTGACCACCAGAATGAACCAAAGCTGACGCGACGCTAGCAGCTCCAAAGCTGCCAAGTCGCCATTGCGGTAATCTAACGTCAAAATGTCGATCGTGTAGACCAAGTTCTAAGAAGATCAAACATCAACGACGAGAATGAGCTTGAGGACGTACAAGATTGCGATCAAGACTTTTTGCATACAGTACAGTACCATCATGGAAATTGGCTTGACGGATCCAGCATGAAAGAAACAAAGGTCAGCAATTGAGCAACACTCGTGCAAATGTTCAGCACTCACCTCGCGGGCGTGATGCATGCCTGTGAAAAGCGCTTGTGGGACTTTTTGCCCCGCAGGAACATAGCACGCGCCAAGACAGAGAGCACGGAGTGGTCGCTTTTCAACTGATTGTCCCAGGTTCTCCACTTTTGTGATGAGAGGGAACGCTGCAGCCACTTCATCAATAAAAGCCTCCACTTCATCGACCGATAGTGAGCCTTGAATGGAGCCAAGACGCGGCGAAAATGCTGCGTGCACATAAGCAAAAGGTAAGAAACCGTCTTTACCACTCGACAAAGAAAGCGTTTACGTGCATTCTTGTGCTCGACAATTGCTGAAACTTGAGTACCGTGGAGTACAAGAAGGGTCCGAAGAGTTGCCAGAGCTCAACGCCATCCGCTCGACCGCGAGCTTCGTACCATTTCCTGCCACACTCAAGTCCACAACGAGCTTGTTGTCGTCGTTGCTCGTCGCACTACCGTCTTGGATGAACTCTTCCAATAGCATGACGTCGTCCACATACCACCGCATCCACTCATTGTCCCACACAAAAGCCACCTCGTGGAACGCGTCTGCAACATCCTAACAGCATCAGCAACAGCATCAGTCTCAGTCTCAATGGTCTGGTCATTTCCTCTTTTCATTCCGAGTACCGAGATGCACGGCAGCGTAGCGACCACGGACGTGTTCTGTGATGAGCCCAGAAAGACCTCGTTCTTTGCTGTATGACCAGGTACCGAGCCTAGCACCATCGTCAGTTCATTCGGCACTGGCAATTGGACCCGCAGAGTAGCTTGTCCGTCCTACAATAATGAGCTCACCAACCCAATGTCATCAGTGAGATGAGAGGGCATGAATGATCACATCAGAGTGTCCACCTGTGGCCATTGTACCCGCAACGAAAGTCGGTATAGGGACCTACTTGTCTCTACTAATGCCAGTGAAAGTTGTAAGTTTGGGGAAGTGTCTGCCTCCAATTCGATGGCACCGTCCGCGCTAGAGACGGCAAAAGTGTCCAGACTGGGCCGCGTCACTTGATGCTCTGGATGTTGCTGTTGCAAAGCCGATAGACTCGTGGTGACGGAGGAATTCGCATCCCACACGCGCGTGAACTCGCACAGTCGCGAACGATGGATTTGAAGGCCCATTTCGAAGCTCCGACTCGACCAATTGGCTGAAATTCGTGCAAAAAGATGCCGAAGTCAAGTTCCAGACTATTGCTGAAGGACTACTACCGATCTCGACGATCAATTATTGCCTACACTCTGGCGTCCAAGGCAGAGGGAATCCAGAGACGTGGAATGCCTACAACTCGTTGTCGATCCAATCTTGTTTACTCTTAAATGAATGTTCATCGAGAGATGACATTTATTACAATACAAGTCTGGACAGAAATTTACACGGAATAAGACCTAGCAGCTTGCGTCCAACCCGTGGAAGGCACGGCATCTGCACTATTACTGGTCCTAATACGGATAGTTCGAATGTGATAGCAAGTGAAGAGTCCATGTACAGCGTAATCGTCCGCTTATCGCTTGTCTCTACCGTGCAATGTCAGATGTTCGTTACAAGTCTCAGAACCACCAAGCGGAACAAAACGAAGCGGATCAAGACTGTCATCTCAAAGTTGAATCGGGCGTCGAGGACGTCGTGTCAAAGCCTGGCACCACCGATCCATTGCAGTCGCTTGGCTAGCTCTGACGTGCACTCGCTATGGTACACTCGCTGCCTTCTTATGCACAGGTTGAGCGGACGGTGTGGCAAAAACACCGCAAGCGTATGAACGATGAATGAAAGAACGCGTGTTTGCTGCCTCTTCTGTTTTATTATTGAAATGAAGGTGCCGAAAACAGTAGGAAAATCTCGTCAATCCTCTTGCCTAGCTCGTGTACAACAGCACACCACTATCACAGAAACGGCACACAGCGCTGCTGCATAGCAACTTTGCTGTCTCTTCCATCAGCCGCCACCATGTAGAAGGTCCCTGCACTGAAACTGGCAGCCATCAGAGCAGGTCCCCCACACCAGATTGATCGGATTCGCTTGTAGTGCCAGCACCATAGCTCCATATTCGGCAAGTGTTAGACGGCGGAAGGACATCGATGATGGAACTCCTCCTGCCGACATCACGGGAGAATTGACAATACCCGTGACGACTAGACGTGAAAACCATGTTCACATTGCAGCGCCAGACGCAGCAACATTTGCTTCCCTGTGCAACATGAGCAACTGCAACTGCAGGCGCACTAGCAACTGCAGGAGCACTGACAACTCCGAGACAAGCATGCAACGTCGCATCATCTATCCAGTCAATCGCAATTCCAGGATCATTTTCATCCCTTCCCTCCATTCGCTGCAGCCACTCATCCCACGTCACACGAAAATACGAGTCTTTGACGTCGGAAGTCCTTTTCATCTCACTCCTTTGTTGATTTCTTGGAGCACCCCGTCTTCGCCGCTTTCCTGGTCGTTTCTGCCATGTTTGCACATGTAAGGAAGCATTGCACACACGCTCTTCGGACGTCTGTGGACGAGCGTTTGGTTTTTGCCACACCGTCCGCTCAGCTTGTGCATAAGAGTGCAGCGAGGGTACCCCTAAGCACCTGCTAAGAACCCATTCGGACAGAGGCGGTTACAAAGTGCTTTTATTTCACACTGAACCCCATCTTTCAACAATCCAATTTGATATATACAAGGTTGCTCTTTCATTTTACGTTGTGCACATACTTTACCTGGGCCACTTCGAATAAAAACGTTCACTTTGAAAGATGAGGCAAGTGACCAGTTTGGATGAAAGTCATGGGGGTAAACAAACCTTCTTCCACGCCTTCCGACCCACAGCCGTGAGCTCTTCAGGCCCAGTCACCTCCATCAAAATCCTGCAAATTCGACGCAATAACGGTCCGTCCCAACTCTTGACCAATGACAGCAGCGAGCCCCTGCCAAAGGAAGCGCAAAACCTGAAAGACCTGCTGCTTTCTTCTTCCTCGTACCAGCAACGCTCGCGCTTCAGCTTTTCCAAGATGCGACGTGTTGTGGTGCCACCCGTGCAATTACCTCCCGAGTTGTTCAATTCCAGAGCCGTCAACCACATTGTAGCAGGTGCCAAGATCCCCATGACCAAAGCCATGTGGACGCGGCACCGTGCGCGGCTAATGCAGAGACTACCAGGACGTGTGGACGAGACAGGCTCAAGATAAAGAGAAACACAGCTTTACGTGCATCGTGCGCGTACAATATTTGTGAGTGTGTAAACAATAGGAATATAGTATCCGCGTCGTTATTGACAACCCTCCATTCGCTCTACTATCACTGGTATGATGATTCGAGAGCACTTCTTCGAGTCTAGATACACATTACATTTGGAGAACTTGGCAGTAGTGATCAGAAACAAGCAGGGAAGGAAGTGTCGTGAGAGCAATCATACAATCATGAAGTCATGCTGCAGTACCGACGAGA
>NQFO01002793.1:0-21719 GCA_003991265.1 Pseudoperonospora humuli | reverse complement strand
GCAACGGTCTCAGCAAAACTGTTTGTTATTCTGGCATCCAAAAAAGATGTTTCACCGTCATCATTTTCCATTGACCGATTGGCACAACCATTGACGGGCATTTCAAGATTTCCAAGCTGCGTAGAATCTCCCGGTGCAATAATGGAAACTAGAGAGTCAGTACCCAGTTTACCAATGCTAACCGGTGCTCAAGTAAACTCGTCATCCACCCGTTGTCGGTACAAGACGGGTCGTTGTCCTAATTCACGGGCACTGAAAGCAAACGGCACTTTACTCTTGCTCTGTGAATATCACCGCCATCAGCAAAATCGGACCAAGAAGCGCAGTGACATGAAATGTCGCCATGATCGCGCCAAGAAGCGCCAGGCTCAACGCGAGAAGCTGCACACGAAGCAGCTTCCAATTGTGTCCTTGGACAAAGACAAAGACACTCACACAAAGTCTTGGTCTCAGCCCACGCTACCGCTTGCTTCGGTCATTCCACCACAGGTCACTGAGGAATACGTGGCGTCAAGTCCATTGACTGTGACTGCTCAAGAAAAAGTCGTTTTCGAGTCGACGAGCCCTACAGCCGTCGACTTTGATGTCGTATCGATGAACTGGACTCCACGTTGTGCGTCCGTCAGTTCTACTCTAGCGATGCGTTTGCACGACACGAGCTTTGCTCCAGAGGATATTTGGCTTCTGAAGTATTTCATTCTATAAAGCGATGTGTCTTCTTCTTCATGTTCCTCATTATCAGGAAACAACCACCAGCTAGCACAGCAACAAGTTATCTGCGCCCTAATATACGTCTGTCATTCACTAATGATGATCAACGTGATAAGCCTTCCACGTCTTGATACTCACAAACTCAAAAAATGACGGACGTGACGTTAATGACCATTAGGAAAAGACTCACTTGGAAGCCTTACAGCCATTAGTACGAGGAACTGGCGGCCAAATATCGTTTTGCGCTACACTCTGCGTGGCCGCAGCATAGCATTCCGTAGCATTATTTGGGCTTTTGTGTGGGGTCCTCAGCCGCCGCCACCTTCGCCGCCACCGCCACATTATTGCGCGTAATCTCTTTCCTCTACTAGGTACTCTTGCGCGCACGCCTAATCGCATTCTCGAGTTTTTCTTTCTCCTTCTCTTGCTTCTTAGTGTGATCACTACCAAGCTCAATAAAGTAGTCAGCGAGTTGAAGGCGTTTCTCGAAGTGTTCACAAATCATCACGCCAGTGTTGACCACCATCTGCTCACGAAGCTTCTGTTCGAGTTGAGAGTATCCGATGAGATTCGAGACTTCCACGAGTCCGTGTTGTGCTCTCTGTGGCTGATACACACGGATACTTCCCATAAAACGGGATTCTTCTCTACGATAAGACGCGTCTTTGAAGTTGACGCCACACTCGCACAACAGTGATCAACGAAGGTCTTGTCAAGTGTAGTCAGGCAGAGGGAAGACTGTTTTCCAGACATCGAAGCGTGTGGAGATCGACCAGATGCCAAAACCTCCATCTGGATCTGTTTCAGCGCATGAGTCTACGTTGGATCTCGTGTTGAAGAAGAGGGACAAGCAGATGGTGCTCAGGCAACATGTGACGCTAGAGTAGCCCTCGTCCTGCTTGAATGCGTCCTTCCCTATGACTTACAAGCTCAGAGCCATAATCTGATGCTAATAGAGAGGAGGTTATAGCACAGCTGGTGTTGTAATTTGCTGTCGCTTACGACCGAAAGCCACAACTTTGCAGATAAGGTTAGACGAGCGTATTTCTCTATCAAAGCTCGTCTAAGAAGCCCACGACCAAGAGCACTTTCACCTGCAAGGCAGCGAAAGTCGTCGATGTATATTAGCGTTAGCACTCTTTCATACGTCTCCTTTGTCCTTGATGCCTTCTGGCTGGAGATTATTTTCGACCATTGCGCTGGAATTGCAATTTTTTCCGCAATTCTCGGGTAGCACGTGAGAGCGCAGGAGAGAAACCTGACACAGTGTCGAGGCCTGGCGGAGGCACATGGTACTCGAACGACTGCGACACAAAGAGGAAGGCCAGCAACGTCAGTGCCACGAGCAACGCCATCATGTAGTAAATGTACTCGAGGTGGCCGTCGTTGAGGTCACTCGTGATCCAAAAGGAAAAGATGCTGTTGACTGCGCCCGCGACGATAAAGCCCAATGTGGTCGTGAGCAAGTTGAGAGCTTGACACACGCTTCTCATGGACTCTGGGACTTCGGAGTAAAAGAGATCGTAGGACGAAATGCTTGTGAGGATCTCGGCCAAGCCCACCAGCACGTACTGCGGGGTCTGCCACCACACACTGACGGTTGACATGGGCAGAGACTCATTCGCGGCGCTACAATTGGAAATAACACCCGCAACCATCGGGCTGTTCTTGCGGACGTGCTCCGTCCAACCAGCTGTCAGCATGGCCAACAGAGAAAACACGAGACCGGCACCAATCTTACGCAAGAGCGACGGGTAGATGCCCATTTTGGTGAGCAATGGGTAAAGGAGACGATCAAACACGGGAATGAAGATGAGAATCACTCCTGAGTCGACAACGTTGAGCATTGCCGAGGAAAGCAGCACTGTATCACTACCCCGTACCCGCAAATCCATTTGACAGCCTTGCACGACAAAGTTGGAGTTCATCTGGCCATACACAGCCCAGAAAATGATGATCATGCCCAGATACGGCGCAAGCCGCATCACCTGCGCCGCGTCCTGCACTTCTTGAGTTGAAAAGGACCCTCCATTCGTGCGCGTCGCTAGCTTTAGCCACGTTGTAGCTGCGCCCGAGAAAATGAGTACAATCGTTCCATACGTCACAGCCCCCGCACCAGCCAACGCCACTGCTATGTGTATGAAATTCTCCTGGACGAAATACGACGCTGTCGTTAGTAATATCCCCGGGATAAAGGCCAAGCCACCGCTGAGCACAACTTTGCCACGAGTAGAACGTGAGCCCGCTTCAAGCAAGACGGAGAAAAACTTGGTAAGTGCGCTGCCCTTGGGTGGCACGCGACGATACCGTGCTCTCCCTGTGTAAAACACCAAGACTGCCAACACAAACGCCGCTGAAGGAATCGCAAAGGATGCAAAGAATCCAAAGTCCGCTGAGATATACGGCGGGAGGCCATTGACAGCCAGGTTGGTAAGCACACCATAGCTAAATGTTGCCCCGACGTTGATAGCCCAATAGAACCAGTTGAAAAAACTATCCTTCTCTGCTCGTTGAGCTGGAATCTCAATGTCGAACTGATCAGCTCCGAGCACGACAACATTTGGTTTGATGCCTCCTGCTCCAAAGGCCACGCCTCCAAACAATCCCAGCATAAAGAGCGGCAATGACGACACCGTTGGCATTGATGCAAACACGCATAGCATGAGTCCGACAATGTATAGCGAGCAAAAGACGACGATCGTGGAAAAGCGACCGAGATGACGGTCCGCCACGTACGCCCCAAGTAATGGCGTGAGATACGAGAGTGACGTGAAGGTCGAGTTGAGCTCAGTGGCGAGCACTGTACTAAGGCCTAGATTACGATGGAAAAAGATCGGCAAGGAGCCCGAGAGACCATAATAAGCCAAACGCTCGCAGAATTCCGTCACGAGGATAAAAGAGCAGACGCTGACAATAATGGAGCGATACTGAGGGCGTACAGCGTCAAGTTGCTTTGCAGGGACGAGGAGACGTGTCCTTTCGAGCGGTCTTTGCGTGGCCCCCATCGCCACTTTGAGTCCTTCTTCGCCTTCCTCTCTTCGAATGAAAACTAAATGTCACGTCTCTGTTTAGCTGATGGACAGTCCGGTAGTACCATAGGCGGCACTCTGTACCGCATCGTGACAAACTCGCCATAGACACTTCAAAGCCCGTGCTTTGGCCTCTGTACCGCATAGCGATAAGTCGACAATTTGATGGACATAAAGCATGAAGCATTTTCCAATTGTACTCAGTGTAGATTATGACGCCAAGCACAAGTTTGCGTCAAAATCTTGGCATGAAGTCAACTTTCTTTCAATCCACGTCCATGAGCTTTTCGAGTCCAGCTGCTTCGATCAAAAAGTTGCAAGCTCGACGTAATAATGATTCGTTTCAGTGCACGACGACGACCTACAGCAGCGAACCATTGCCAAAGGAAGCGCAAGGTCTAAAAGACTTGTTACTTTCTTCGTCTTCGAGGCATAAACGCTCGCGCTTTAGTTTTTCCAAGATGCGACGTGTTGTCGTGCCACCCGTGCAATTACCTCCCGACTTGTGCAATTCCAGAGCTACTAATTACATTGTAGCAGGTGCCAAGATCCCCATGACCAAAGCCATGTGGACGCGGCACCGTGCGCGGCTAATGCGACGAATGCCAGGACGCGTGGACGAGACTGACACAAGGTATTGAAGACACATTCAACTTGATGTGTACATGTTGTGCGCGTACTAACTGTTTGTGCGTAGGGATGCCGTCCCCACGTCGTTATTGTCAACCCTCCATACGCTCTACTATCCGAAGAATCGATGAGGAAACGAGCAGGGAAGAAGTGTCATGAGAGTAATCATACAATCATGAAGTCATGCTGTAGTACCGACGAGACGGATGGGATAAATGCGAGACGTCTTACGTCAGAAGGTATCGACTGCAGTCCATGGCCAACGCAAGAGTGATGGCAATGGAACCATCTCTTACGCTCAATTCCTTGGAAGATATAAAGCGCCATCGAGAAGAAGATGGAAGAGGGTCTGAAGCTTGATGCCAGACCGAGCGATCGCGAAAAAAGGGAGCGCAAAGCCATCAGCAAGGAAGGGGAACCAAAGGAAGGATGTGCATTCTTGCTGTTTCCTGCTCCCACGACGTGCATTCGTGTAATGCAGAACAATCACGTAGCTGTCGAAGAAGAAAATGTATGAGGGTATGGCGCTGGACCCGTAAGTGCTGATAGAATGCTACGGCATGCGTCGCGACGGCTACCGCAAAGTACTGGAACCGTGACGTGAGTGTGGCCATCAACGTGGTGAGGCACAGGATCAGAGACGCGTTCAGGGCGTAGGAAGAGGACCACAAAAACGTTTGTAGAAACAATTGACACT
This sequence comes from Pseudoperonospora humuli, assembly GCA_003991265.1. Classification (NCBI taxonomy): domain Eukaryota; phylum Oomycota; class Peronosporomycetes; order Peronosporales; family Peronosporaceae; genus Pseudoperonospora; species Pseudoperonospora humuli. The sequence goes on along the minus strand of NQFO01002793.1, from coordinate 16,652 downwards.
TTTCTTTCATCGGATCAGTCTTGGATACTTGTTAAATCTTTTGCAAGTGAGAGAAGAGGCCTCGCATCATGACTTTGGCCTCACCAAGTGCTTCACCGGCAATATCACGTGCTGTGCTTGTCACGGCTTTGGCATTGTCCAAAGTTGACATGGCTAACGTTTGAGCCTGTTGCACAGTGCCCTTGACACGCTTAAGCTTTGATGAAACTCCTAGTAGGCGACGCACATTTGCAAGGAAAGAGACTGAGCCATTAGCATCTGGAAGCAGCTGGAGAGATAGCGTGCCATCTTTATGGCCTGACGCGAGCAAGATCACCGCTTCCTTTGGCCCAAAACACGTTGCGGTAATCATTGACCCTACGGACGAAGGGGAGACGTACTCTTGCACGATGACAAAGCTGAAAGAGCACACACACACACACACAAGGAAACATTAGTTGTTTGTATCCAAGAGAGTCTCACACGAAACAAACCCTCAATGCTCACTCTTCAATGCGGCAGACACGGATAATTCCTGGACAAAGGGTGAGGAAAACCAAGTCTCCTTCAGCGGATACTTGAACGTCCGATACTTCTTCGGATGGAAAATGGTGCGACTGGATCAACACTCCCGACAAGTTGAAAATCTGACAAACACTGGACACGACCGAGCCTTTCTTGTCCGTTGGTCCCTTGTCCACTAGAGTTACACTTGGTAGAATGCTAGTGATAGCAATTACATAGCCTTTGACAGATAAACACACGCGAACAAGGTGCCCGGCTTCCTCAGCGGGCTCGAACACGAACGCCACTTGTCCTTCGTCGTATAGAAAATGTACCATTCCAACACAATGTGAACATGAAGCTACTGTTCCAATGTACGTGTTCACGCAGCAATCGACAATAGGCGCTGCGTGGCCACGTAAGATTTGGATGGGACGCGGCGAGACCCGCGGCAAGCGGAAAAGCATGTCGGGTTTCAAACGTGAGAGACGCCATAGGGCAAGAGTTCCATCCTGCGCTCCTGATACGAGCAATTCTTCATCCTCTTGTGAGGTCGAAAGGATAATCTGGTGGTGGTTGTGATAGCTCCAGCGATCCAAGCTCAGACACGTGACTGCAGCACTATGTCCTGCTACACTGGCCTTACCAATCACGTGGCCATTGTCCAAGTCCAATAGACGAAAGTGAAGAGCGCCATTACGCGCACCTCCAGACACAAGCACACGGCCATTGCGAGAGATTGCCACAGGAAAGCCACGATGTGGATTGAAGCTTTCGTCATGGTGGTGAACATAGTCAAAGACAGGAATCCTCGGCACGTAATCAAATGGCGAATCATCACGGACAAATTCCAGTAGCCAGGGACACTCATTCGCTATGTCAGCGCCACTTTGTTCGTCGCTGTCCGGCACGAGATCACTGGACACCATACTCAGATCACTATCACGTTGGGTGTCCGAGGAAAGGCTGCTTCTACCAGCGTCAACGGCATACGATTTATGAGGCATTTCATGAGCTTTTGGCGATGTAGCACCTTCTTGCACCAACGGTGGAGCTGGTTTTGGTAGCAATTTCCAGTAGTAAATCTCGATCACACCAAGCTCATTGACACTAACGACACGGTCTGGAAGAATTTTCAGCAATCGAATGCTGCTTTGTGCAATCGGTTGCACAGTAGCTACGGGGCTCCAGTTTCGTCGTCTTTCCTGGGCTATGGGCGAGAAATCCTGGAACGCTAAGGAAAGCGGCCGAGGGATGGTGCTAGATGGACCGTTAGCTACTCCTTCTTTTCCTGGTAACCCTGCGCTGTTTGCTGGACTTGAAATGGACGAACTAATGGGCGCAGGAGACACGGTCTTGCCGACTGCAGTCCGCGTAAAGGCAGCCTGCCGCTTGAGGTGCGGAGTCGCAAACAGCTGCATCGGACACTGTCCAAAATGAGCAATTTGCAGCTCCATGGATTCTCGCAAGGCCGAATCTTCGACTTTGTCAAGATCAACGACGCCATAGTACGTCAGATAGTAAAACACATTGTTTGCTTCAAGTGACGCTCTTCCTCGCTGTTTGTAGCCAAAGATGAGATCAATCCACAAATGCAAATGAAGAGAGACGTACTCGCTCTCGAGTGCAGCACGATGAAGACGTATAAAGTCCTCGGGGGTATTGGCCCACTTTGGTAGCTGCACGTCTTCCACGGCTTCTTGATCATGGCGTTTGCCTAATGCGTAGCCATTCTTGTTACGCAAAAAGGTCCCATCGCTAGCAAAGAATTCCGGGGTAAGCTCTTTGACTTCGGACATTTGGGAATTGCACATCCGCCACGTCTCCTGGATGGAAAAGAATAAGCGGTCGGGGAGATCAAAGGTCCCGCCTTGCATTTTCTGATGGAGACTTGCAAACGGTTCAAGTCGAAAGAGAAAGAACAGCACTACACCAGCACATGTCGAGTAATGAGAGCCATAGAGAAACTTGGGGATCACTGGGTCATCGAAAGAGTGATAGCGTTCCCAATATTCTTCCAGTCGCGTTGCATTTAGTGCACCCACTGGCTTGGACAAGTCACGAAAGTTGAGGGGATTGCTTAGATCGAGGGTAGAGTCGTCATAGTTAGACAATACCCATGGAAATACGGGATACTGAGTCAGATCATTGAAACTGCGGCCTGCAAACGTATTGAGTGCCATGAGGTAGTCAAAGTTACTGATCTGTCGAGTTTGCCATGCTTTGGTCGTAGCCGCCAAGTGTGGAATAACGCGGCCAGGCCATTGCTTTGGTGTGCTTCGAGGGAGAAAGGAATACAAGATACGCACAAATTCATTGCGTCGGTGCTTGGTCGTTCGTGGGAAATCGAGAAAGTGAGTGCTTCCATTGCGTAGGAAAATCTCAATGGCCGAGTCTCGAAGTCGATAGCGACGGAGATAAACACCGACGAGATGCGGGTATTTCCATCGCCAACATCGATGGAGCCCCGGCGCAGCTTCGTTGACACTTGTGCTCAAGGGCATAGGAAGCGTGCTATCGTCAAAGTCGGTCGGCCCAGGGGTGACACTGCCGCGAGAGCTTTCGGCATTCTCAGGTACTTCCTCCTGTGGCTCAAAAGCAAGATGTTTCCCACACAGAGACAATCGACCAAGGATGACCCCTTCAGGCACCACCCGTCGACACGTTACGCACGCGTACACTTGATCGTCTGGTGCAACGGCAATCCCTGCACCAGGGTCCAAGCCCTGTTCTCCCTGACCCAGAAGAACGGCTCCATTTGATGTTGGAGTCCTAGAGGAAGCCGAAGTCGACTTGCCGTCATTTCCCTCAATGCTGTGGGCCTTGTACTCTTCCAACGGCTCATCATCTGCAAGCGGACGAGCTTCAATCTCCTCTCCGCCTTTGGTCACACTGTCTGTACTAGGAACATACGTATCCACTAACTCGGACGCTGGCAGCGAATCATCCGATGTAATGTCACGAATCTCCCCGCCACGTTGCTGTGCTACCACTCGACCAACTCGCTCGAGCAAGTTTTCACCCGACGTTGCACTTATTTCGCTTCCTTCCGTGTCTCCGTCATAGTTATGGAGCATCTCGAAAGGCACAAGCGCTGATGACTGCTTGCGCTGTCGACTGACAGCACTTGTTGCTTCATTATTGCAAGCCATCGACCCTTTAGCTTCAAGAGCAAGCAGCTTCTCGGCACTCGACTGTAAATCGACGTCGATCGTACGCCGCGTCCGAGAAGGAAACGGAGTTTCGTACACGCCAAGCTGCCACATGAGCGTATTCTGCAACGCAGTATATGTCTCGGGCGCTGCACGTCGTAAGGAATTGTATTGGTGCTGCGACCGGAAAGCAAGTTCGTGCTGTAGCCACAGCTTTTGCGTCCACTCGAGCTTTTGTTCCCGTAAGATTGACAGCGCCGTCAATGCACGCTGCGATTCGCGACGTCTTACGTCCCGCAATGTCGCTAACATCCGATTCTCTTCGACTTCCAGGGCTGCCCACAGGACGCGCTCACTATCGTCAGCATAATCCACCTTTGCATATTGCTTGTCCGATAGCGAGCCGATACTACCAGAAGTGTCAGGACCATCGACAGCCTTCTGTTGTGGGTCTCGTAGCTCCTTTGCAATGGGGAAATACGGCACCATGTCTTCTTGTTCCTCTAGCTCGTGCAATTCCGTGTCGTTGATCGCTAACGCGAGCGCGTCGAGGACCACTTCAACTGCTTGGACTTCAGTAAGCTCACCAAGCTTATGCACCGATAGCCCGGCAAGACTCAACTCTTCATCAAATGAGCCAGATGTGCATATCCGGAGACTCAGCCCTCTCAATAGCATCAGTAGTTCCTCCTTCTTGTGAACGACCAAAGCGCGACGAAGGTCAACAAGTGCACGGAGAAAGACGTCACGTGTCGGCACAGACTCGTGCACACTCAGCGCTGAGCCAGCTGCTAGCTCTTGCTGAAAACTTTGGATCAGCACTTCCACTATCCGCTTCATCATGGGTGTACCATGGACGTATGGCAGTGCCTGTTGTAGTATCTGAAGGCCAGGAAAGAGGCCTACACGATGGATCTTGTGAGTGCTATTGACCAACCGAGCGCAGATATCCAGCACTGCGTTCAATAGGAAAAGCTGCGCATCGGACCACGAATACTTTTCCAACGGTGAAGTCAATGCGAGCGGCTTTAACGGTCGGATCAACAGCGATTCATGGACAAGAAACAGCAACCGCTGCACATTGTCCGCAAGTGTCCGCGACAGAATTGTTCGACTCCTTGCCATGCGTTGTAGAACAATACCAACCACACGACAGCTCCAGTTCAAAGGCTTGCAAAAGAGCTCCGAATGAGTGACGTGTGGAGCCACTTGAGTTAGCGGAGGCAACGACGAGAGCGTGACAGCACTCGTGGTGCCCCCCTCCACGTCGTATTTCAACTGGACTCCTTTCAAGGCCAACAGCAAATGTGTAAATGAGCGCCAGCCATGGGAATTGCTCATTGCCATGCATAGCAGCGATACAATGGTATCAAGCACGAGATCCTCACCAGTCTTACTGGCGTCAAAACTATACGCACGACCCCAATTATCATCGCTACTGTCCCTGCTACCTTCGTCACCTCCAGTCGATGACAGCACCACCTTAGCACCCACTGAACACGTCAAAGATAACTCCAAAAGTGCGTCGGCCCAGCTTTTCTTCATCAAAAGTATTTGCTGCTGAAGGTCTTCATCGGTCTTGAGCTTGACGTTAATGTCCATGAGCACCTTTTCTCGAAAACGTGGGGTACTTTGACCGAGTAAAATGGGCAAGAAGGGCAAGATGCCTTTCAACGGGAGACTCAGGATGCCACTGACACCCTCTTCGAACATGTCGGCGACAAGAGCCAAGCCCTTTTCAGTACCATCTTGACCTTGAACGTCCGCGCCAACGTCGGACAGACTTCGCAAGGCCGTGAGACGAAGAACCGCAGCTCGTTTCTCCCACGTCAACTGCAATCGTTTCCCCACAAAATGGTTGGCCATCTTGATCCACTCGATCAAGCCTCCGATTCCTGTGCTCATTTCGCCGGTAGCTGTAAGAATGGACGGAACGACCGTAATCCCGTCTTCAATCCCATTCTCCTGCTCCAGTGTCGACTTGTTTGCAGACACGGGCGCGATTGGAAACAACAACGAGTCCTTCTTGGACGGGTCATTCATTATGATGCTGTGTTGAACACCCAAGAGCCAAGCTGGATCAAAGTAAAACTCCATCATGAGCTCTAGGAATCCCACGGAAAAACTGCCTTGGCCATTCAAGACCAACCGTAAATGTTCTTCAAGCCCACACCACACCGTGCGGCCTTCGATAGACTCGAGCCAGTCCAAGAGATAAATGAACAAGGGAACGCAGGCCATGCGGACACGAATGGAGACGTGGGAGCGTTGTTTGTGCTCGCCTTTGCTGCTCTCGGGCTCAGGTCCACGACCATGCATTAGATACAAGAGGCAATCCATAATGCTCGAGCTCACCAAAGCAAAGCGCATGTCCAAGAACGACACTGCCAGTCTTCGTAGCAGTAGCAAGATGGAAGTGCATACAGCGGCATCATTGCTCGTCATTAAGAAGCGAATTACCGCACGAATGTCACGAACGAGTGAGAACCGGACCTGGACAGAGTGTAATACGCTCTTCTTGGTGGTGACACCCTTTTCGTCCGTAGCATTGGCATCAAGATTCGTAGCTAAAGCTGAGCCTGTAGCCGTCTGATCACTCCATACAATACTCTCGAGATTGATACTAAAGACTCCACCTTTGCGACCAGGTACTGCCATCGAAGGCGGCACTGAAGACGAAGATGGAGTTGATGGAGACTGGGACGAGCCAGTGCCATTCGTGGTCGTGCCTCCTCCAGTACCTGCAGGTGTACTTGCTCGAGCAAACGTTGTTTCCATTACTTCCTGCTCTAAAACTTCGTGCACGTGCGTACTCTGGTTTGTCAAACACACTTCAATCACTTCGACTAGACTTTGAATACTTTGTTGCTTCCAATGATGTTCTTTGCGATCAGGCTCGGTCAAGTGCTGGGAGTTCTGGCTCGATTCACTTTCACCAGACGATTGCAAAGAGTGTGGAACCGAGTAGAAGTGCCGGAGAATCTCAAGTACCTTTGAGACAGCCTGCATGTTGTTGAATGCTCGTGGGTATTCGCACGCAAGTCCGTATATCTGATGGTTGTAGATCGACTGGGTCTTGTAATCCGCTTGCGTCCATAGACGATAATCCAGCAAGATCGCTCGTACTCCCGACGCAAAGAGAGGATTTGTGGCCCAGATCGACACGTGGAAAGGATGGTTAACGCCAATGTCAAGACTCTTTGTCGGCATTGGTGCCATTCCAAACAAACTCTTGACCATTTCAACGCAAATGACAAGACTTCCAGGGGTCCAAACAACAGCGAGACAGTCTTTATGGTGGACCATAACGTGCGAGAGCAAATGAAACACATAGTTCTTTAGCACTTCCTGTTGGTTGGCCACATTATTCAACAACATGCCCTTGAATATCCACAATAAATCCACCACCACACTTTCCATAATCGCTGAAAGAGGACGTCCTCTTTTCCCTGTACTTCCAGTCGAGTCAGTGCTTTGCATAGTTTGTCGTGTCTTCAGAATTCTCTCGTACGCTGTCAGAATGTAGTCCAGGAGTACTGGCAACGACGATACGCCCACTGCACGATACCAGGCTGCGCGATAGTCGGGGAAAATCATTTTTCGAGAACCCTTGCTGAGTCGAGCATTTCGCTGTTGGATCTCAGCAGATGCACCCACAGTACTCTCTAGTACCAACCACTTTCCATTCGCAGTGGGTGTTGTACCCTCACACAGCCACTCCACTCCAAGATCAGCATAGTCTTCGTTCACAGTGTTCTGGGCGCTAAAGGCAAACACGACGTGCAGCTTGCAATAGGTCGTAAACGATTCATGCTCGGGGACAGCGAGTGGTGACGATCCCAGAGCACGTTCACGAGTGCCCGTGACCATTTGATTTGATTGAGCAGCCATAGCTGCAGACCATCGATTAAACGAAGACACCATCGGTCCCAACGCATAAATGAGCTCCACCGTTCTCCTTGAAAGTACGTCCTGGTACATTGATACACTGGCAATCTTTGCACTTGCGTGACGCCCTCCTCCAACGGTGCACTTGGACGCAGTGACTAATCCTGATGGATACACGAGTTCTTTCTTAAACTGCAGCTTCTTGTCCACATAGCACGTCACTTTACTCTTCTTGACGTAATGCAACGAATGCGAAATCACTAGCAAATGCCATTCCCCCGGCACCAAGTCAATTTCTTGCTGAATCCTTCGCCATTCCGGTGAATACGTCGACGACGCTGCAACTGATGCCGATCGTTTTGCATCGCCATTGGTGCTAGGAGCACAGCAACTGACATTGAGTAGCATACCCTGTCCACCTCCACTGCCATGTTCCGTGTATTCGATGGATGCTTCGACCCCCAACGTATTGGATCCATTCGTCAAGCGAAAGAGATTAAACTTGGCATAAACATCCTCGTGAGCAACACCTTGCACTGCAGCGCCCTCCTCTTTAGCTTGATAAAGACAAAAATTGACATTGATCCATACCGCAACGGAATAGCCTCGAAACGCAGTCCAATCGACAATCGGAAGGTGCATTCGACCATTATCTTGGAACGAGAAATAGGCCGTGGGGGCCACCACCGTCCCTCGTGGTAAAACATATTGCGTCTGAGCACCATTCTGCTCTTCTTCTTCATCATCGTCTTCTTCGTCTTCTTCTGGAGGAAGTAGTAGTCTCTTTGCAAATAATCTGGTTAACTTTTGAACGTCTCGAAGGAATTGCTCTCGTTCAAGTGGAGAGCACTTTGACTCCCGTACAAAGCGAGCCAACATGATCTTTCGTATCAACTCATGAACAGCTCTAGTTGGCGTCCATTTACTTACTTTCAACGAGTCAAACACGTGATTTGGTCGAGTATTCACGAGCTCTTCTTGGATTTCTTGGACATCATCGAATGCGACTTCAGTGGCCTGAAAAGACCGTTTTCCCGACTCAAGTGTCGTCATATGGGAATCAGATGCAGGCAACACGTTTTTTGTATCAGCGATGCCACGATGCTCGTGTGCAAGGAGTTGAAGAGAGAGAGGAGACGATGGAGAAGATGGAGAAGAGGAGAGCGACGACCGCTGAGGTCGCTTTTATCTAGGGAGCAGCGAAAATGTCACCAAGAATATCCAGGACTACCTGGATGGATATGTTCTCATCTTCACGTTTAATTCTACCTACCGTCTGAAAGGCTGAGTCCATACACTTCGACTGTGATTGGTGGATAGCTCTTAGCCTGTCGCGTGGTGAGCCCCAAGTGATGGCTGATACATGAGCCTCCACTCGTTCTTCCATTTGCACGAACAACCACGGCTCAAGATAATTGATGGTGATGGAGCTTCGAGCACAGACTGAGCGCAAGCCGCAGAGACAAAAGTCTGCCAGCACCATCTTCGAGGACGCTTTCAAGCAGGACGAGGGCTACTCTAGCGTCATATGCTGCGTGAACACCATCTGCTTGTCCCTCTTCTTCAACACGAGATCCAACGCAGACTCATGCGCTGAAACAGATCCAGATGGAGGTTTGGCATCTGGTCGATCTCCACACGCTTTGATGTCTGGAAAACAGTCTTCCCTCTGCCTGACTACACTTGACAAGACCTTCGTTGATCACTGTTGTGCGAGTGTGGCGTCAACTCCAAACACGCGTCTTATCGTAGAGAAGAATCCCGTTTTGTGGGAAGTATCCGTGTGTATCAGTTACAGAGAGCACAACACGGACTCGTGGAAGTCTCAAATCTCACCGGATACTCTCAACTCGAACAGAAGCTTCGTGAGCAGATTGATGAAGTCATTCCTGGGCTGTAACGTGCCACGCCTTTCAATTTGAGGCCAGACTGGTATCATGAAGAGCAAATTCTTAGAAATGACAGTGAAGGAAAAGACCCAGTGCGTTAGTCGTCTCGATGCCGTCGTTCAAGACCAAGAGCTATACGAAGCATCTGGAGCGATCATAGCACTTCTGAAGCAACGCACGTTCCTGCTGAATTTCAGTGCGGAGCAGCCAATTCTTAAGTGGCAGTTCTTCCGGAAGCGCATGGCTCGTGTGACGGTCGATACGATCACGAAGCGCATTGTTTCGACGGTGAGCATAAAAACGTGCATGGCGTACGGGAACTGCAGTAAGCGCGATGGCATCAAACGACACGCGCGTAGTCTCGTGAAGAGGTTGAAAGAAGTGCGCGACTGTGGCATTCAGGACGAGCAAGCTCTGCTCGCAGTGGCACCAGACGCTTTCGACCGTCAGCTATACAATCGACAGGAAACTACTGAAGCGGAGAAAGCGAAAAAGGCTTTGTGCTACCATGCAGCCAAGCTGAGGTCCAGTTTGAAGAGAAGCAGGGCTACGGAACACTGCAACCACGCAGAGTGCACCGCCAAGTACTGGGACCGTGAAGGCTGCCATTAACATGGTCAATGGTAGATAGAAGCAAATGTGGAGATGGGAAAGTACCCACGCTAGCTGTCCTGGATATTGTAGGTAAATTTGCACTGCTTTATGATAGCTCAAAACGACGCATTTAATAAGGATGCATAATCTAATCGAGCTATACAATGTTGAGCAGCCCTATCCTCTGTCAAATGATGCGTGTGTTGCCGACACATCCGGCAGCCAGAGCAACTATACGATAAAAGTCGCACCTTTGGAGTGTGAGACATCCGCTACTATGACGGTAGCTCAGTGTGACATCTGCGATGCTGATCACAGTGAGACATCCACGATGTTGCTTTATCCCTTTCGATGCGGAGAGTATTAATTGACATTAGTATCGCTATGGTCCTGGTAAACTCATTGAACCTGCTATTCCCTGGATGTTGCTGGGACAAAAGGTTTGTTAGTAATGCAGGTCAGAAATCTTCTTGTTAGTCGCATAGTGCCGTAGTATTCTTTGTCCCAATGGACCTACAAAAACTAGACTTGTCTATAGAGATACCACAGTCGATGATCCATCATCATCTATCATCTATCATCTTTTTTCTGATATCGAAGCTACAACTTCACTTTTGTGGGGACAAATTGAAGCAAGCGAACCCCTATAAAATTTTCATTATGGCAGGTTGGAACCAAAACATTGACTGAAAGGGCATTCATCACACCTTTAGATCAAGTGTGGCCGTCAATGGTAGAGCGCTCCATGGTGAAAATCTCACTACCCTGAGGATAATCTCTCTATGGACTGGTCGGTCTATTCCTCTTTTCTCGTTGAGTTATATCTAAATTCTGGAGCATTCATGTATAAAATCCTTGGTAAATGATACTTATAGTTACTATAAGTGGCGGAGTGCCATTTCGAATTGCACAGAGTTACCTGGCTTTAAGCTCAGACCTATACTGATCCGACTCAGACTCCAATGCCACAATCAATTAGCTTATATTGGCCATTTCCTTCGATCTTTGAGGTCCTCCCTAGCAATTGTGTAATATTGTTTTGTAGCTTGAGTGGATACTGATACATACCGATATTCTTTACTCAGGATCAGACGTGATCAGGTCTCGCATCTGCAACGCTTCCATCACATCCGTCTCGTCGGTACTGCAGCATGACTTCATGATTGTATGATTGCTCTCACGACACTTCCTTCCCTGCTTGTTTCTGATCACTACTGCCAAGTTCTCCAAATGTAATGTGTATCTAGACTCGAAGAAGTGCTCTCGAATCATCATACCAGTGATAGTAGAGCGAATGGAGGGTTGTCAATAACGACGCGGATACTATATTCCTATTGTTTACACACTCACAAATATTGTACGCGCACGATGCACGTAAAGCTGTGTTTCTCTTTATCTTGAGCCTGTCTCGTCCACACGTCCTGGTAGTCTCTGCATTAGCCGCGCACGGTGCCGCGTCCACATGGCTTTGGTCATGGGGATCTTGGCACCTGCTACAATGTGGTTGACGGCTCTGGAATTGAACAACTCGGGAGGTAATTGCACGGGTGGCACCACAACACGTCGCATCTTGGAAAAGCTGAAGCGCGAGCGTTGCTGGTACGAGGAAGAAGAAAGCAGCAGGTCTTTCAGGTTTTGCGCTTCCTTTGGCAGGGGCTCGCTGCTGTCATTGGTCAAGAGTTGGGACGGACCGTTATTGCGTCGAATTTGCAGGATTTTGATGGAGGTGACTGGGCCTGAAGAGCTCACGGCTGTGGGTCGGAAGGCGTGGAAGAAGGTTTGTTTACCCCCATGACTTTCATCCAAACTGGTCACTTGCCTCATCTTTCAAAGTGAACGTTTTTATTCGAAGTGGCCCAGGTAAAGTATGTGCACAACGTAAAATGAAAGAGCAACCTTGTATATATCAAATTGGATTGTTGAAAGATGGGGTTCAGTGTGAAATAAAAGCACTTTGTAACCGCCTCTGTCCGAATGGGTTCTTAGCAGGTGCTTAGGGGTACCCTCGCTGCACTCTTATGCACAAGCTGAGCGGACGGTGTGGCAAAAACCAAACGCTCGTCCACAGACGTCCGAAGAGCGTGTGTGCAATGCTTCCTTACATGTGCAAACATGGCAGAAACGACCAGGAAAGCGGCGAAGACGGGGTGCTCCAAGAAATCAACAAAGGAGTGAGATGAAAAGGACTTCCGACGTCAAAGACTCGTATTTTCGTGTGACGTGGGATGAGTGGCTGCAGCGAATGGAGGGAAGGGATGAAAATGATCCTGGAATTGCGATTGACTGGATAGATGATGCGACGTTGCATGCTTGTCTCGGAGTTGTCAGTGCTCCTGCAGTTGCTAGTGCGCCTGCAGTTGCAGTTGCTCATGTTGCACAGGGAAGCAAATGTTGCTGCGTCTGGCGCTGCAATGTGAACATGGTTTTCACGTCTAGTCGTCACGGGTATTGTCAATTCTCCCGTGATGTCGGCAGGAGGAGTTCCATCATCGATGTCCTTCCGCCGTCTAACACTTGCCGAATATGGAGCTATGGTGCTGGCACTACAAGCGAATCCGATCAATCTGGTGTGGGGGACCTGCTCTGATGGCTGCCAGTTTCAGTGCAGGGACCTTCTACATGGTGGCGGCTGATGGAAGAGACAGCAAAGTTGCTATGCAGCAGCGCTGTGTGCCGTTTCTGTGATAGTGGTGTGCTGTTGTACACGAGCTAGGCAAGAGGATTGACGAGATTTTCCTACTGTTTTCGGCACCTTCATTTCAATAATAAAACAGAAGAGGCAGCAAACACGCGTTCTTTCATTCATCGTTCATACGCTTGCGGTGTTTTTGCCACACCGTCCGCTCAACCTGTGCATAAGAAGGCAGCGAGTGTACCATAGCGAGTGCACGTCAGAGCTAGCCAAGCGACTGCAATGGATCGGTGGTGCCAGGCTTTGACACGACGTCCTCGACGCCCGATTCAACTTTGAGATGACAGTCTTGATCCGCTTCGTTTTGTTCCGCTTGGTGGTTCTGAGACTTGTAACGAACATCTGACATTGCACGGTAGAGACAAGCGATAAGCGGACGATTACGCTGTACATGGACTCTTCACTTGCTATCACATTCGAACTATCCGTATTAGGACCAGTAATAGTGCAGATGCCGTGCCTTCCACGGGTTGGACGCAAGCTGCTAGGTCTTATTCCGTGTAAATTTCTGTCCAGACTTGTATTGTAATAAATGTCATCTCTCGATGAACATTCATTTAAGAGTAAACAAGATTGGATCGACAACGAGTTGTAGGCATTCCACGTCTCTGGATTCCCTCTGCCTTGGACGCCAGAGTGTAGGCAATAATTGATCGTCGAGATCGGTAGTAGTCCTTCAGCAATAGTCTGGAACTTGACTTCGGCATCTTTTTGCACGAATTTCAGCCAATTGGTCGAGTCGGAGCTTCGAAATGGGCCTTCAAATCCATCGTTCGCGACTGTGCGAGTTCACGCGCGTGTGGGATGCGAATTCCTCCGTCACCACGAGTCTATCGGCTTTGCAACAGCAACATCCAGAGCATCAAGTGACGCGGCCCAGTCTGGACACTTTTGCCGTCTCTAGCGCGGACGGTGCCATCGAATTGGAGGCAGACACTTCCCCAAACTTACAACTTTCACTGGCATTAGTAGAGACAAGTAGGTCCCTATACCGACTTTCGTTGCGGGTACAATGGCCACAGGTGGACACTCTGATGTGATCATTCATGCCCTCTCATCTCACTGATGACATTGGGTTGGTGAGCTCATTATTGTAGGACGGACAAGCTACTCTGCGGGTCCAATTGCCAGTGCCGAATGAACTGACGATGGTGCTAGGCTCGGTACCTGGTCATACAGCAAAGAACGAGGTCTTTCTGGGCTCATCACAGAACACGTCCGTGGTCGCTACGCTGCCGTGCATCTCGGTACTCGGAATGAAAAGAGGAAATGACCAGACCATTGAGACTGAGACTGATGCTGTTGCTGATGCTGTTAGGATGTTGCAGACGCGTTCCACGAGGTGGCTTTTGTGTGGGACAATGAGTGGATGCGGTGGTATGTGGACGACGTCATGCTATTGGAAGAGTTCATCCAAGACGGTAGTGCGACGAGCAACGACGACAACAAGCTCGTTGTGGACTTGAGTGTGGCAGGAAATGGTACGAAGCTCGCGGTCGAGCGGATGGCGTTGAGCTCTGGCAACTCTTCGGACCCTTCTTGTACTCCACGGTACTCAAGTTTCAGCAATTGTCGAGCACAAGAATGCACGTAAACGCTTTCTTTGTCGAGTGGTAAAGACGGTTTCTTACCTTTTGCTTATGTGCACGCAGCATTTTCGCCGCGTCTTGGCTCCATTCAAGGCTCACTATCGGTCGATGAAGTGGAGGCTTTTATTGATGAAGTGGCTGCAGCGTTCCCTCTCATCACAAAAGTGGAGAACCTGGGACAATCAGTTGAAAAGCGACCACTCCGTGCTCTCTGTCTTGGCGCGTGCTATGTTCCTGCGGGGCAAAAAGTCCCACAAGCGCTTTTCACAGGCATGCATCACGCCCGCGAGGTGAGTGCTGAACATTTGCACGAGTGTTGCTCAATTGCTGACCTTTGTTTCTTTCATGCTGGATCCGTCAAGCCAATTTCCATGATGGTACTGTACTGTATGCAAAAAGTCTTGATCGCAATCTTGTACGTCCTCAAGCTCATTCTCGTCGTTGATGTTTGATCTTCTTAGAACTTGGTCTACACGATCGACATTTTGACGTTAGATTACCGCAATGGCGACTTGGCAGCTTTGGAGCTGCTAGCGTCGCGTCAGCTTTGGTTCATTCTGGTGGTCAACCCAGATGGCTACGCACATAACGAGATGTTGCGCGTATGGGAACACAATGGCATTGGTCAGCGCAAAAATGCAGCGCCGACTTGCGATAAAAGCCTTTCTGATGCAGGGGTGGACCTGAATCGCAACTACGACGTTTGTTTTGCACGTGACAGTAAAGGGAGCAGTAATGAACTGTGCGGAGACGACTACAATGGGCCTCGCGCTTTCTCGGAACCCGAAACACAAGCTGTTCGCGACCTCGTGGAGCGTAATACGACTGACTTTAGCGTGGCGCTCAACTATCACTCGTACGGCAAGTATATCAATGTCCCCTTCGCTTGTCAGGCTGAAGGAGAGCCAACTGAGGCGAACAATTCAATCTTCGTGACGTTGGCTCAAGAAATGGCTCATTTCAATGGATTTGAGTATGGCCAGTCTTGGAAGAACAGCGACTTGTATACGGTCAACGGAGAGACGAGTGATTGGATGTGGCAGGCGCATGGCATCTTCGCGATGTCCCCTGAAGTCGGTCCAGCAGTCGAGGTGGAATCCGGATTTTGGCCGTCTCGTGAGGATGTCCCTCAGCTGTCGTCTGAGCTTCATTACTCCAACCTGTATCTATCGCAGATGGCGGGTCCTGTGTATTCGTTGGTTGTGGATGGTATTCAGCTAGGTGCCATCGACGATAACAGCTCCACTTCATCGTTTGTATCGGTTGATGTAACAATCTTCAACCGCGGGTTGCGCTCTGTAACAATCGAGCTGATGGGGTCCGTCTTCATGAATGGAACAAACGCCAGTGATGCTGTGCACTTGGAGCTTGAAGCAGTTTTAGCTGGGTCGGGATCTTTGGCTCAAGAGAAACACACACTGAGGATTCCTTACCTTGGAGAGAATGTGTACCAGTCGATGAAAGCGATCAAGGCGCTGTATTTGGTGGTAAGGGATGCATTCAGCTGCCATTTCTTTCGTGTTGGTACGTTGCAAAGTGTTTGGCTGAGTGTGGAGAAAGCATTCCGCTGACTATTTTGCTTTCGCCTTGTTTGTGTCTGGGCTTAGCTGTTCATTTCCACGTGACCACTGAGAAGAAAATCCACGCAAACTTCCAGACTTGGGCGGCGCTACCGCTTCCTCGCTGTGGAACCTGTGAGCTGTTTGGTGCTTTTGAAACGTTGGACAAAGCTGATAATCCCGTCAATGTCTCTCCAACATGTCATGAAAACAAGGACGTGACTCTCCTGGAGTCCGTTCACATACGGAAAGTCGATCTGGCCATGCCCATCGCAACTAGTAAAGATCGTGGTGGTGGTGGCTCTGCAGAACCCCTTGATGCTGTGTCAACGCCAAAGGTTCCTTCGTCCAACGTTGTTGTCAATGTGGTTTCCAGTGATAATGCGTCAGCAGAAAGGACTAATGATCAACGGACATCGCTTTCGTCGTCGCTGTCGTGGTCGGCCCCAGTCGCGATGGCTTCATTGGTGGGGCTCGTGTTACTAGTAGTAGCCGCTCTCTTCTTTCGACGCCGTCAGCGACATCAAGCTAACGAGAATCCTGTGAGGGCGAAAACAGCATCAAAAGGGCGAAGGAAAGTGCAATACAAGCGCATTGATGGCGACTCTGTGGATTCACCAGCAAAGGGCGGACAAGTGGTCTATGACGACGAAGAGGAAAAGGACGAGCTACCGGATACTGAGTGCGGTGAACAGGAGGTGTCTACGGACGACAATGATACAGACACGACAAACGATCGGGCTCAGCTTTCTCCTCGTCGAGCAGCAAGACCAATGCGCTCGTCGAGTGAAGATATCGCGTAACAA